>JASANF010008783.1:0-69779 GCA_030248245.1 Trissonchulus sp. WLG1_4
ATGCGGGGAAAAAACCCTACCACTTTTTTCGGCTGTTCTATTAGCAGTGAGTATAAACTCAATTCTATCGTGTTCTACAACTCTTAGGCTGCAGTATGGACTAAAAAAACCGTTTCTCTGACACCGACGTGACTCACAATAAATCTTCAAAAATCGACCCTTTTTGGCAGAAATGACTTCTGCCCAAATATGCATTTTTTTAGTATTTAAATGCATTAAACATAGATTTTTGCGTTTATTACGTTAGAAACGGTGGCCAAACACCGCCCGCGTCTTCCATTCTTGGATTCAGGTGGTACGCAGCAGCTAAATCCTAAATATTCCAAGAAATGTCAAATTTTGGTGAAACATCACCAAAACAGGTTTCGTACGGGGTGTCGGGGTATGGGCCAAAACGACAAAAAACGACGTTTTGCGGCCAAATAAACGGTTTCAATGAAGTCTACACATGTTCTTACCCCAGATCAGTCAACTTTTGTATCAACAATGGGTGAGTTTAGCAAAAAATTGTCGCCAAACAAATTTTTTTCCCCGCAATCTTTGAACTGTCACTTGTAAACCACAACGTTTATCACTGTTTTTGAGCTTCAGAAGTATAGAGGAAAGGTAACTCTCTTGAAAAGTGCAAACAACGTTGGCCAAAAGTGGTTATGTGAAAAATTATGACAAGTCAAAAATTTGGAAAATTTTGTCACTTCGGAAATTTTCAACATGCAAAATTTTGAAATTTTATAAAAAATGCTACAGGTGTCAAAACTGCACAGAAGTTGGTGTGGTGAAAAAATTTGGGATGCGCTTTAAAAGCTATATACTCAAAAAGGTCCTATGTCGTAAGGTTCGGCCAGGAAGCACTAGGGTTTTTTTCCCCCGCAAAACGCGTAGGGTTTTTTTCCCGCACCACTATAAATGCTTACTAAAATAGCTTGAAACAATCATTTTTAATTTTCACAGAAAATATTTTTGCAGCCAGTTACGAGTTACGACAATTTTTCTTACGAAAAAAGAAAAAATGACACACGGGCATGTCAAAAACTTTCAATTTAGATGCCAAAATTTATCCTTCCGCTTTTCACATTTTGAGATTACGTCACATTTATGTAACATTTCTTTTTGAACCAAAGTTGATGCATGTTGCCTTTAAGTTTAAACTAAAAGCCTGTGTAGCCGCCTGAGTTTTTTTAGGCCATGGCTAAGGCCATGGCCTAAATTTTTTCGGATTTAAGCGATTGAGGCCAGCTGGCCTAAACTTTTTTAGCTGCGGATGCAGAAAAAATTTCTGATACGTCTCCAATTGACCAAATTTGGTCTAAAAATCAAAAATTTCTCCCAATTTTTTTCTGGGGGCTGCCGCCCCAGTCCCCTGCGACTTTGTAACTTACTATACCTTGTTATTATCTTTCATCAAAGCTTATGCATGTATACACAAGTACGTTGTGCTGCATTTGCATGACTACACCAGTATATTATGCTACATTTACTTGTGTAATAGACTGTCTGATGTGACGTTCCTATCTTTTGTTTCAATTTTTGTCCGAAAAAATTTCTGCTACGCCTCCAGTTGACCAAATTTGAGCTAAAGATTAGAAAAATCGCCGAAATTTTTGCTGGGGGCTACCGCCCCCATACCCCTGCAACTGTGCGGTTTACTGATCTTAAGTCATTCCCCCCGAAATTTTTTTCTGGGTACGCCACTGTAATGTATAGTTTGTAGCTGTTTTATGGTAGAAAAATTGTCATTTCTTGTGAATTTAGGGTCCGCAATATAAAAAATTATCTGGATCCGCCAGCTGTTGTGTAATTTTGGATGGTTTGTGCTCCAAAAAAATCTTAAAAGCCTCTCTAGTAACAAAAATAGCATTATTTTTGAACGAATTTTGCTAGTGTGTGTCGTTTTTTGTGTTCAAATTGCTATTAAATGAAATGAATTTTAACACTTTTAAAATTCTAAAAGTTGATTCCCTCCAAAATTTGTTTCTGGCTACACCAGTGTACAATATACTGTGCTTATTTTTGTAAATTGCAAAAAATGCAAAAAATGAGTTGGCCTAAGCTTTTTGTCAATTGGCCTAAAGAAATTTTGGACCTGAGGCCAAGTGGCCTAAACTTTTTAAACCAAAAAAACCCCTGGTAGCCGCTTTTATTGTTTCTGAAGCCGTGAGTACTGAGACGTAACAGCCACAGTTTATTGTTACACAGGTCAATTTTCAGTACAAGGTCCGTCAAAAATTCCTATTTTTTCCTATTTTTTGCTCAAAAATTCCTATTTTTTTCCTATTTTTCTCTGGGAAATTCCTATTTTATTTCCTATTTTTTCGTAAAAGGGCCGCAACACCCCTGCACTATAGCACTTGGTAGGGGGCTCGGAAGGTAATTTACCTAGGGGGAGCCACCTACGGCGGGCAGCCAAAACGGATACATAGCTCTCCTTCCTCGAAAACCCCCCTCGCACCCTTATTCCTCCCGGTTTTTCCCCCCGAATCCCCCCCCCCCACCCCCTAAAATTCTTTCCCCTCCCCCACCTTCACCCTGTTTATTTCTATTGGAGCTCTATATATAGGCGCCGGGGTATCCCATGATATTGTTTGGTCTACTTGTTGTGTGCTGTTTCACTTTGGCACCTCTGGCAAAGTGCCGTATGGTCAATTTGACCAAATTTTCGAAAATTGTCCGTTTTGTTGAGAAACAGTCAAAATAGTTGATTTAAGATGCTGAACGCGATTATAACGTTATTTTGACGAAAAATTATGGTTTACTTCTAAAAAAGTGCTCAGTAGTCAACTAGGTGTGTGTTGTACTACACAGTAAATATGTAGACAGTGCAGCCAAAACGGTTAAAGATGGAGGCCTGTCGTCTTGTATTCCAATATAAACCCATACATTGTGCATTACAGCGTGGTATTGGTTTCGTTGTTAACTTTACGTAGTAGCCAGGACTGGTGTACCACCTGTGATACCGTTGAAAAGATGATTTTTCATGATTTTCTCAATGTATAACGCGTTTATGGATAACCTCTTGTTCTGTATTTCTGGTGCATCTTAATACATAGGCTTTGGGGTGTTAGTTGATATTGTTTGGTCCGCGTGGTGTGCACTGGTCCACTTTGGTAGCCCTAGCAAAGTGCCAGAATGGTCAATTTGACCAAATTTTTGAATATTTTCAATTTTTTTGAATAACTGTGAAAAACGTTAATTTGAGTTGCCGAACACGAATATAACGACATTTTGACCAAAATTAATGTGTAAACTTAAAAAATAATGACAAATACGAACAGGCCAATATTGTGTATTAGTGGCTTTGTAGAAATTAAGTAGGTAATGCAGCAATAGCATACACATGCGCGACTATCACTTTTCAGAATGTTTTGTGTCATCTTTTCCGTCGTCAAGTAAAATGGCTGCAGCGGAAAACGAAATAGGATTATTATAAAAATGCCCTTTCACCAAGGGCAGCAGTGTGGGTAGAATAGGAAAGTTGACTGATCTTATAGCGGAAAAATGCTAATAAGCTTATCAAACAGTCGGGACAAGTTTTGCAGCAGAATAGGGAAAGTCAGCTTGCTAAATGAAGCGGACAAGAGTTGCGTCAGAATAGCAGTCGCCCTGCGACACGTTAGTGCTTTCTGCACCCTATTCGCGCGAATTAATCAGCCATTATCATCAGCTGCCTGTTGCCGGAAAAGTGCCGTGCGTATACTTCATTGGTTCTTGATGTTATTTTTTAGACAAGCTATATATGTCCAAAAGAAATAATTGTTCATCCATAATATATTATCGATCGCCATTCATTTTTTGTTACGTACATTATGTAAATGTAGTTTAAGCTTATATAAATTCTACAGTTATTTGTATTAACTAGAGTTACAGTCAACTTTCCTATTTTACCCACACTGCTGCCCTTGGTGAAAGGGCATTTTTATAATAATTTATATTTGTATTTATATTTTTGTAATGAGAGCAACTTAGACAATCCCACGACCAAAAAGTTTGATTAATTGGAATGGAAATGTCTTGACAATTTTGGGTCACTACCATACATGTATGAGGGGGGATGCGGGGGGGACCCCCCCCAAAATCGAGGACCGGGGGGGGAGGGTCCCCAAAATTTGGGCAAAATTTTAAAAAAATGGCACTTTTTGGCGAAATTTTCAGAATTTTTTGCAAAATTTAGGGTATTTTTGGTCGATCTGTTGGGGAGGGTCCCCAAAATTTGGCCGGAGAGGCCCCCCCAAAATTTTGACCCCGTTACATTATATATGGTCACTACCGCAAGTCGTGCATAGCCACGGGTTGGGTTGGGTTGGATTCAGGGGCGTAGCCAGGATTTTGAAAAGGGGGGTGGTCGCACCTTACCTACTTTTTTGCTCACTCAGTGATAGTAATTTTGAAGTTGAAGTGAAGTTTTTAGCGATTTTAGTACTTACACGCGCATTGTAAACGCAAGACCACTGAGCCATAGGTCGCAGGGGTCTGGGGGCGGCAGCATCTTATAAAAAAATTGCTTGCCCTTGTACCGTGGTCTAATTTTGCTTGCCCTTGTACCAAAATCAAAAATGTGGGGGGTCCCGGACCCCCCCCAGACCCCCCCCCCGTGTTAAACTATGATCATCAGGTACGGTATCTTAAAATGGTGGGTGAAAGTTGGTCGTGGTCAACTTTGACGGCGCGGAATGGATCGTGGGTTACCCACAAGTGTCATACCGCGGGCTGGGTTGGGTCGCGGGTAGAAAGTGTTGATCCGCGTTGATTCCCAAATCTTGTGTTAACGAAAAGAATGTTGAAAGATTGTTTTTGTAGGCGAAAATTAAGATATATATATTTCTAAACATTTCACATCACACATTTAGTACGCGTCTTCACGCAAATACAATGATGAGATCCTCGCCTCCACTTGCATATGGTCTATGCATACACTGTACGCTTTCGCTAATATAAAGCCGATATTTTGATAGTTTGAGTAGTAGTTATACTTGTGCGTTTGATTGATCGCTCGAAAAGTTTTTGAAATTACGCAAAATTTTTGGCAAATTACAAAATTTTGTGGTCGAGACTCAAAATTTATACTACCGATCCGGATCGCCGATTCGAAATTTTAAAGCCAATCCGATCCGGCAAATTCAGCGATCCGGTCCGATCCGACCCCCGGATCGGCGATCCGATCCGGCGATCCGATCCACTATCCACATCACTATTATATATGTATCAGGGTAGGCGCGATAGCGCCTAACCCTAGAATAGGATATAATATATAAGTTATTGTAACACAAACACATCCTACTTATGTATTTGAGTTTATGTTTTACAAACAATTTAATCAGCTTATGCATCGGAAGTATATATATACATATATGTACAGCTATTAATTATAGAATTTGTTAAACGAGACTCATTGTAGTAATCTGTAAAAATTGTCACAGAAATTAGGTGAGAATTCTTGGCTGGAGGTGGAACCGCCATAGATGTTGGGATGTTATATACGCCATGTTTCAAAAAACTGACGACTATACATCTAAACATGATGTAACGGGGTCAAAAATTTGGGGGGCCTCTCGGGCCAAGTTTTGGGGACCCTCCCCCCCCTGATCGACCAAAAATACCCCAAATTTTGCGAAATTTTGTTAAATTTTCTTGAAAAAGTGCCATTTTTTACTAAATTTTGCCCCCCCCCCCTCCGGCCCCTCGATTTTTTTTTGGGCGGGGGGTGGTCCCCATCCGATCCCTCATACATGTCTGCTGACGACTAAACCAAGCTATGAGAGCTAAATCAGGTTGGGGGAGCAACCCGCCCTTCCTCCCAATTGCCCCTTCCACCATGTATATGTGATGCATGCTCGGGGAGGGGTTCCTGTGCCGCGAAACATAAATTCACTTCAGAAGAAATAATTTCCTTCGGACTGTTGGAGATGCAGAGAATGACATTTTGAGCATGATCTGTGATCGTTTAGCATGTGTGACCTCGTAGAGTCGTAGCCGAGTGGGTAGGACGGTGGACTGCTAATTGGAAGGTTGATAGTTCGAATACTACCCACAGTTTTTAAACACGTCGACACGTGGACCTCTCAAGCTTTTTGAAATTCTGCAACCATCCTTGGTTCAATTTTCACCTACTGCAAGTCGGTGAAACTAAAGCTACAGACAAACCGTAAGCTAACTGTAACATGCGGTGTGCAAACTGTAAAAGAAATGCGAGCATTTATTTGTTTGCATTTTGCATTTGCAGGTGTTTTGTTTATAAAGTGACCCCAGTGCGACTTGGGCAGTGCAAACAGAAAAACAAAAGGAAGCAATTCAGTTATGCGGTTGGCTTTTTGAAAACGAGGGGGCTCGGGGTACATATTCTAGATTTGGTTTTTTCCAATTATAGATATACGGTTAGGTTTACGTACCGGATACCTATTTACGTAGTGCTTGACTTTTTTATAGGTTTGTGAACGTCTTGTGACAACTAAGATTTTTTAGTTAGTATTTTGGAAGTTTTTAATATTTGTCCTCTATGACCACTCGATATTCAGATTTGATTGCATTTTTTGCAAAAGCTACTACGGCCTACTATTTACTGTTTGTATTGTATTGTTTATATGAAAATATATGTACTGTTTGTTACTAATAAGTACAATATATACTCCTGTCTGCTGAGTCACCGTCACATACATATAGTTTGTGTTGTATATAATGAAAAGTACATCTTTGTGATTTTTGTAAAATGCTTATTGCTTATTTTTTTGCAACTGCCTCCTACTAATTCAGTGATTCGATTGTCATGTTTAACACCGATGTATATATTCGATTGTGGTAACTAATATACTAACATTATACGATGCTTTGTTTGACAGACAACGCCATTATATTTCCCGAAACTATATTATATATAACCCGAAACTTTTTTATTCTTCTCGTTTGCTTTCATATGAATCGAAACCTAGTTTGTAAACAGTGCATATTCTAACAAATTACCAAGCAAGGAATTATGACCGCAGTTATAATTTTTTGCAAAAAAACATCTCAATAATCTGGCGGACGTTTAATCAACATGAAATAAGTCATTTTAATCGAGAACATTCTTTCTTTGCTGTTTGTAGGATAAGTGTTTTCAGCCGGTTGCGTTTGAATACAGTTGACTTGAAGTTTTTCAACTCAAAATGGATTAAATTTTGGTAAAAATAGCCCTCTAACAGGATAAGTATGAATTGAAAATAAATTTACACGACTAGCGTAACGAATCTTTCATATTTTAGAAGCCATTTTGACTAAATTTTATATAAACTCTCAAGAGTCTTAAATTTTTTATCGAGACTGTTCCGAACTTTTTGCATCGTATGCAGCAATGCTACGCAAAATTTAGGATAAAATACCATAAAATTTGAAATCATTTGCGAAATTTAAGTGCGATTTTTTTCGAAATTCACGTTTTTTGCCTGTCTTTTAGACTATGTACTCCCTCTCCCAATTTGTAACGGCTATTGTCACTCCAAAGCATAGACTTAAGGTCGGTCCTGTTATACGCAAACACACTCTTTAGGCTATGCTCTGAAAATTTGCGGTCAATTACGTGAAAGTTAGTAGTTGTTTTTTTCGTTGAAAGTTGAAAGTTACTACAGTTGAACTTTCTGGGATTCAGGGGAAAACTTTTCTGGACATTAACGATTCTCTTCTGAAGTAGACACTTGTATATATTACATATTTCAGTTTATTTTCGTGGTTCTATACTTGGGTCTTGTTTTTTTGTTTCACGTTACTTTTGACCCCCCTTATTTGAATTTTCGCGTGAACGATTTTGGTGGCAATTTTTTATTACACTCTCAGTCGCTAGATTGTGCATGAAACAGGCTTAGTACAAATTTCTCACAACGACAAATCATTACTCACTGAAAACTGTAAAAATGTCAAAGTTGACACCAAAACATTTTTACCCTTCAAACTTCTAGCCCTGCTGTATTATCTACATACTGAAACTTTTTTCCGTATATGTGTACATTTGTGTGTATTTTGTAGTGATTTTTTTGCAAATATATACGACGCAAAGTGTAGGTTTGAGTCTTGATATTTGTGTTTATATACATCCGCAATAAAGCATAGCGTGGCCTATCCAAAATTGGGGGAAGCCTACTTCTGAGGATCCTCCTCCGCGTGGCCCAATTTTCAAAGTCCCTCTCTCCTGATCAGTCAAAAATTTTGTAATATTTTATAAGATTTCAAAAAATGGGCAATTTTATGCGGTATACCCCCACGGTCCCTCGATTTTGTAGGGGCCCCCAGTCCGCGACCCTTCCACATGCGCCTTCGCCCGCCACCCTTATATGTTTATGATATTGATACCTATGTATATATATTATATATATATATATATATAGTATATACATTTTAGGGATGGAAGTCTCGTTTTTTTTGCGAGACCGAGACCGAGACCGAGACCGAGACCACGAAACCGAGACTACCGAGACCGAGACCAAGTTCCGAGACCGCCAAAACCGAGTCTCTGGGTCATTTTTTGCCATTTTTTTACCTATTTGTTTGATGACTTTTTACAAGTTTTTAAGCAAAATTACAAGACCATGGTCAGACACCTTCTGTATATATAACTAAAGCCGGGTTTACACGAAGCAATTTTCACGCAATTTCCACGCAATTTTTTTCACGCAATTTTCAAGCAACTTCAGTTGCGTGAAAATTGCTTCGTGTAAACAAGCAAAATTTGAAGCAATTTTCACGCAATTTCCAAGCAATTTTCATGCAACTAAAATTTAGCAGTCGATCTCTGCGCGACTGCCACAAGCAATTTTCACGCAACTACCAATCAAATTTCGGCTGGTAGTCACGTGGATAGCTGAGAGCACAGTTCGGTAGAACAACAAATATATACATACATTCCAATGCGCCTGTTGTTTTTTACTAACGCACACGCATCTACAAGGGCGTAGCCAGGGGGGGAATGGGGCCCGAAATTTTTTTCGACTGAAATTTTACGTAAGGGTCACCTTTTGGTTTTTATGGTCGGGGCGGAAAAACTATTCGATACGCGTCCAACTGACCGACGTCGACCTAATAATTAAAAATTTTATAGTTTTTTTAAAAAATAAGCAAAATCTGAGCCTTCAAGTTTGAGCGGGCGTTCAAAATACTGTATTTTGATTGGTAGTTGCGTGAAAATTGCACGCAACTAGTTGCTTGAAAATTGCGTGAAAACCTAGTTGCGTGAAAATTGCTTCGTGTAAACCCGGCTTAAGAGCTACATCACTTCCATCCTAATACATTTGTATGCTCATCATCTTGAAGACTGCCGTGTGTCTTTTTTTCTGTTTAGCCGTTGCCTTGGCAAGTTACATAAACAATTTATCCATTAGATATCACCTGCACATACATATTTTAGCATATCATCAATTACCTGCGTTGTAATGCCGCATTGACATGTTTTTAAGCATATAGGAAAAAGAATTCGTTTCTCTTGTTTTGAATCTGATACCATATTATTCTGCATTCTCATTAGTCATTACAGAGCTGAGACATAAGACAGAATAACCATCGGTTTAGGTTTAGGTTTGTTTGTGTTAGTTATATACTGTACCGACCATAGCTACAGAGCTTTCCAGGCGCCACAGCTTGTACCATCGTGCTGTTGTGGCGCTTCAATTTCTAGGAATATAGGTTCTACTGCAGTTCCCCAGAATTCGTGTAGAATATGTAATATATGTCTTATAGCTATACGTTGCCTGTTTCTAGGGCGTAGCCGTGTTACACTTCTTAGCGAGTTAAAGTGTTTAACTCGCCCAGAACTAAGTTCTACAATAGCGACAGACCAGTGTCCACTATAGCACTTTTTAGTTTCGACTGATGAAGCGTCTCCCCAGAAAAGTGGGCAAATGACTAGCTGTGGACGTTTTGTTGCATGTTCTGATTTTCTGTCAGTAATGACTCTAAGAGATCATCTGAATTGATAAAAGTAGCTGGGATAACAATAGATGACTCTTTAAATTTGGAATGTGCAACAGATTCCGCTATATACACATCTATTATGGCTTCTGATATGAAATTATCCGGTAGCAAGCTTTGCAAATCCGTATTGAACAGCGGATAGTCATTGATGCTTCCAATCTGGGGTCTGACATTTTTTTCCCGTATTTACCCTAAGAACTAAAAGATTTTCTGTGCTAACTTTATTAAAAGAAATTATAATGGCTGAGAGGGAACATAAAAGTTGGTCAGGTTCAAAAGGAGAATCCTAACTCAGGACCAACATATAAAAACCAAAGCTAAACAAGCCCAACCTGCGGCAAAACCTTCAGTAAGTATTAAGAATTATGTTCAAGTAAGCTGACCAGCAGGTCAGCTAAAACCTGTTGTGCAGCAGATAATTATCTTATTGTAAAATGTGTATGCAAAAGTTCAATGCGTTTTTATGCAATCTTACAATAAGTTGTTTATGCAAAAACTGGAAGTAGTTTTAATTATCTTACAACAAATTATGTAGGAATGGGTTATTTTGATGAGTGAGAAGTTTATTCATTCTTTTATAGCCAAAAATGACTACAGTTCGCAGGAAACATATGTAAGATGCTGCCAACAAAATTATCTGGCCAAATGTTGGTACCATCAGCAATGTGACACACGCGCACTATGTGACACACATGAACTAAACAAACGCACATTGACATTTTTCCAGCTTACAGTGTAACTTTTGCACTAGACAATGATGTGACGCTCGCGCAGTAGCTCTAATATGCAAAGCAAACTAACGCACAGACGTACATTGCACTACAAGCCCAGTGTATTCCGCCAGAAATCAAAATTAGAGACCTGTTGTGCTGTGGCACAACAGGAAAAAGCTGTTGTGCTTGCGGTAATTTCTGATCAGTTTCATTGTTTCTAACCCAGGGGTGAACGCGCGTCGTGATTTTTTTTCCGACCCACGAAGCCTAAAAATAACTATGTCGGCCTCCAATTTTACAGAAATTTGAGTACCGTGTAATAGTACCACTCGTTTAAGCTACATATCTAGCAATGCAAATGATGTAGGTACAGGTGTGCACTTTGCAAATTGAGTGCAATTTGCAAATTAAAGTTATACATGGGCAACAGCTAAAAACAATTAATTTATCAGGTAGGGTATGTCTATGGAGTGGTGGGTCAAGGTGGGTCGCGTGTCGGGTTTTACGGCGCGGGTTCTGTCACGGGTTACCCACGAGTGTCGAGCCGCGTGTTGAGTTGGGTCGCGGGTCGAAATTTCCGACCCGCGTCCAGTTTCCACACCTGTTCTAACCACAGCCAATGTTAATCCTTCATGTTTTACATTATATAAAAACACTTGTATTATCGCAGTTCGTTTCATAATATAGTGCGTATATATATATATATATATATATATATATATATATATATATATATATATATATATATATATATATATATATATATATATATATATATATATATATATATATATATATATATATATATATATATATATATATATATATATATCAAGCGCGGATTCAGGGGGGGGGGCGCGGGGGGCGCGCGCCCCCCCGAAATTTTGTGTGTTTTGATGAAAGTTACAGATTTTAGAATATATCGCGGGCTCAAAAACAAAAAAGTTGTCCAGCTTCTGGGGGCTGCCGCCCCCAGACTCCCGCAACTGTGTGTTTTGATAACAGTTTCAGATTTTAGAGGATATCCCATCCCGGGGTCAAAAACAGAAAAGGTGCTCAGCTTCTGGGGGCTAGCGCCCCCAGACCCCCTACAAAAAAATTTGTATATATTGCATTTGTAATGGCCGAGGGGGGGGGGTCGCGCCCCACCCGAAAAAAATTCCTGGATCCGCCACTGATATATATATATATATATATATATATATATATATATATATATATATATATATATATATATATATATATATATATATATATATATATATATATATATATATATATATATATATATATATATATATATATATATATATATATATATATATATATATATATATATATATTATATGTACTACGTAGTACGTACACATACGTAGTACAATAAAATAAAACAATCATATAACGCAATGACTATAGCGTAGCTTAACAACTCATAATAAACTCACTTTGCTAATAAGTTTTACAAAAATCTGTTGTGTGATGCGGGCCATATTACAGCCAGTACGAATGTAATTAACGTTAAGCTTACCATACCTCGGCTTTATTTGCGATAAATCTAGACGTTACCCAAAAACTTTGGTGATTGATCCTGGGGTTCAGACTTTCCTTACTGGCGCTCTGTTCCCGTACTCAAACCAGCGTTAAGCTTAGCAGAGTTGACACAAATCATAGGCTTTATTCCGCTTCAAGCGGCTACTGGTTACTTGCACCCGTGAACTTTGTATATCGTGGTATTGATGGCGCAGGATGACAAAAGATGGCAAAATGTCTTTTTAGAGTTTGTTAAAATATGTAATTGAAATTATATTTGGTCTTTATCACGCCACCAGTCGATCGTATCGATCCATGTCTCCGCAAAATTTTGTAACCATGACACTTTTAAAACTTACAAAATTTTGCAAAATTTAGGGTAGTTTTGGTAGATCATTGAGGGGAGAGTCCCTAACGTTTGGCCGGAGAGGCCCCCCAAAATTTTGACCCCGTTATATATTGATACCATAGTAATTAGTAGTTTAGTAGTAATGATGAATGATAATTATACATAAGATAAGAAGTATATATATATATATATATATATATATATATATATATATATATATATATATATATATATATATATATATATATATATATATATATATATATATATATATATATATATATATATATATATATATATATATATACAAGTACGAGCCCCATTCACTACTAATATATGGATAGGAGGGAAGGTAAAAGGACAAATAGGGTTTATATGTATGTAGCTTTATCACCATTGCATTGATTTGAACTCTCATGATTTGAAATGCATTTCAGTCGTACAGTTTTACCATTTAAACTCAACAGTAGCGAATTGGACAATTTTTCAATGAAAATTGAAAAAAACATTGCTCTAATCCAGCCTCGAAATGTTCTTTTTCAGGTGTATAAACCCATACCAGATGCCCGCAACTGATACATATGTATACTAAGTAAAGTTACAAAAAGATTATTGACAATAGCTTAGGTCAGTGAGCTACCTTATACCTCACTTGCCTAGAATCTTTTTTATGCAGCCTAGGGCAATTTAAACCGGTTCAAAGTGTTTTAGTTTTTTATTTTCCGTGTATAAAAAAAGCCCGAATATATTTTGACCTAGTGAACCCGCAAAAGTCTCGGTTAACTAAGCTTTCAAGTTTATGCGGCCGTATAAGCTTCAAATCTAAAACCTTTTTTACGATCAATCATCTCGTTTCCAAGCAGAGGCCAATTTTCTTTCCATTTTTACTGTTGATTGTTTCAAGTAGGATCATAAAATATTCTTTGGCTAATTAATTTTGTGGCCAGGTGCTTTAGCGGCGGTCATTCATCTTTTTTTATGATTGAGGAATCAATAATAAGCTGCTTATATATCCTACTTGTAGACTTAAGTTGCTTTTCTGTCGGGTTGAACTGCTCTGAACACCAGGGCTGGAGATGGGTCAGAAAATCGGGGCGGATCCAAGATAATTTTTTTAGGGGGGGGGCGAAATTTTTTTGAAAGATTATTAAAAACTGAAGGGGTATATAAAACCTTGTGTATATACAATTTCATTTTATAAAACTTTGGTGAAACATACCCAAAAGTCCAAAACAGGTTTCGTAAGGAAACAGGGGGTCATGAGCAGGGTTGGACGCGGGTCGTGGGTACCCGCGGGTTGGGTTACGTTGGGTCGGAAAATTTGAGCCGTGGGTCGAACCGCGGGTACCCACTTCAGGCTGCGCGGGTCGAAAAATTTTTTTCCGACCCGCGAAAACTGGAACCTGAAGAAATTGTCGACAAGGGTCCCCCCTTGGTTTTTATAGCCCGGCCAAAAAGTTTTCTGATACGTCTCCAATTGACGAAATTTGGTCTAAAAATTAAAAAATTCTAAAAAATTTTTCTGGGTGCTGCCGCCTTTAGCCTATATGCATGTTTACTAGAGTACATTATGCTGTATTTACTTGTATAATATACTGTCTGATATGAAGTTCCCACCTTTTGTTTTTAACTTACTTGTCGGAAAATTTATTTGATTACGTCTCCAGTTGACCAAATTTGTCCGAAAATTCAAAAAACCTTTTTTCTGACGGCTGCCGCCCCTAGACCCCCGCAACAGTTAGTTTATTTAATTTAAATGACCAAATGTACATTTTGTTATGTAAGCCACTTCGACAATAATAAGTGTAAAAATAATTGGATTCTGGGGGCTGAAGCCCTCAGATCGCGCACTAGTGAGTTTAAACAAGTGAGAAAAAAGTGGACAAGATGCGACCCCCCTTTTCAAAATCCTGGCTACACGCCCCTGTATAATGTACGATATGGTTATAGAGTGGCGGGTCATAGTGGGTCGCGGGTCGGGTTTTACGGCGCGGGTTGGGTCGCGGGTTATATACCCACAAGTGTCGAGCCGCTGGTTGGGTTGGGTCGCGGGTCGAAAATTTCGACCCGCGTCCACCCCTGGTCATGAGGTTGGACCCAATCGACAAAAACAACTTCAGCTTGCTGGATGTTTTTCTGTATATAAAAATAGGATTTGTCTTGTCTCCTGGGTTTTTGTTTCGCTGGCAAATTTTCGCAATTTTGCGAAAAGCTTGAAATTTTTTTCGCAAAGTTAAATTTTTTTTCGCAGACTTGCTTTTGTTACGTAATGCAGTAGACTTTGCATTTAAATGTTAATAAAACAGTATTACGCCTATACAGGATGAAAACTGATGTGATTTTTACTCTTTTTGGCGAAAAAACGCCGATTTTGGCATTTTATTTAAATTTACGGAGCCGTCCTGAGTATTTTGTGTAATTTTTCACATCGATGCTGAGCCGTAAAGAAATTTCAGAAGACCCGGCCAATGACCAAGTTAGGCCTGAAAATGCTAACATTTTGAAATGTTTCTTAATTATGTCAACTCCGACCCCTATTATACTTACTGTCTGTTAGTGTTACATGCAGTCGGTGTGATGATACATGAAAGAAAATCTGTCCCATTTACAGTCACTAGAAACATCAAGCCACAAAGTTGCACGAGTCCGGGCCTAAGGGATCACAAAAAGTAGGAAAAATTTTCAATTTTTAGGCCAAATTTGGTCAATTTGGGCCGTATCGGAAATGTTTTCCAACTAAACCACCAAAATCAGCGCATAGACCTTACGAGTTCACCTCCACTGCGTCAAAATTTTTTCAGCAATTTTGCGAAAAGGTTTGAAAATTTTTCGCAGTCACCAATTTTTTTTCGCAATTGCGAACGTTTTTGCGAAAAAAACCCAGCTTGTCACAAAAGACTATAAAACCATGACATTTTCTCACGCGGCTCCCACCTAAGAGGGGCGTAGCCAGGATTTTGAAAAAGGGGAGGGTGTCGCATTTTGTTCACTTTTTGACCACTTTTTTAAACTCACTATAACTGCGGGATCTGAAGGGCGTTACCCCCCAGAATGCAATTATTCTTAGCCGGACATAGGACTTGGGCCAAGTGGTTTACATAACAAAATTTTTGGTCAATTAAAATGAATATATAAATTCACTGTTTTGCGGGGATCTGGGGGCGGCAGCCCCCAGGCGAGAACCAAAGATTTTTACACTTTTTGGCGAAAAAGTTAACATGGCAAAATGCAGTTTGTAGTCCTTTATGTCGTCATGCAATCTAAATAAATTCACTGTCAGTTCCCAGTGGCGTACAGAGAAAAACGTTTCGGCGGCAAATGACTTAGATTTTTTGTATTGGGTTAACAGATTTTTTTGTATTGGGTTAACATGCACTTTTTAGCAATTCTAACAGTTACGAACGAACGAACTGTTCGTTTGAAAAATACTTGGGTTAAACTTGACTGTTTCCTCCGTTCAATCCGTAGTCTGTTTTTCTCTGCAAGGCCATCTTGCTCTTTTTTTAGTTGAGGGATTTGTGATACCAAGGTGATACTTGTTGGCTACTGCGCCTCGGATTTACATATGTACGTAGTACGTACATACAGTAAGGTCTGACGGGGGGCAAGCCATCCCTGATTTGAGATATTGGGACAAGCTCCCCCCTCAGATTCGACCCAAAAGGACAGGCCCCCTCCGTGGTGTTGAAAAAATGTGCCCGATAACTTAAAAATTGCCCCAGATCGCTGTAAAATGCGTCACAAATGAGCAAAAAGCGACAAAATCACCAAAATATCCAAATTTTGCAATATTTTGTGTATTACATTTTATCAGTTCAAGCCGCCGAAACGTTTTGATTAGCCCCTTCCTAAAATTTTGAAAAATTCGGGACAAGCCCCCTCCCCAGACCGAGACCCCGTGTACTATACATGTATATATGCTCTGAATTCTAAAGGGTTGATGGAAATGGAAATGTTAAAAATGAATAAAAGAAATTAAAATAGGGATAAATTAAAAGGGATATGAACATTGGTCAGTTTTGATAGTTGTATATTTTTTTAATTTTTACTACACAATACACATCCTGGGTCTGTGTAATGAGTCACCGGTGGCTTATAGGACCAGTCACTACGTCAGTTATATATATGTGGTATCATTCCAGCTTGGATACGGGACACCTTAGATAGCTGTTTATGACTCTGCCTTTTAGTTTTAATAGAGATACTTTAGTGACTCTGTATCTTACACAACTTATTTTTTATATATGTTCTTCAGATGTCTAGTTTTTATAAGAATGTCTCTGTTGCTTAAATGGGTGGCTATATATATATTATATGCGTGTCCTTGTTTGCTTGGTACTGAGTATAAACTTTCAGACCAATTTAGGCACTGTTGATCAAGTCTTTTTTCAAGGCTCTATTCACTAATTCGGATTGACGGCATTAGTTCAACCTGCTTAAAGTCTGACCAAAAGTTGCTGAACCCTGAGATAAATTAGGTGACGTGACTTTTGCGACTGCTCGCTGTATATGTCGACTCTTGTGAAATTAAAGTCTAACCGTATCCTGATACGCTATTTCATTACGAAAAAACGAATTGCAAGCATCAAGAGTAGTTACAGTAGCGAGTAGTTACAAAAATCAGGACACCTGTTTTGCCTCAGGGTTCAGCTCTTGCCCCAGCGTTCAGCTCCTGCCTCAGGGTTCAGCAATTTCTAGTCAGACTTTAGTTTCTTTAATCCTCTGATAATAAATCACATGTTTCTATTGTCTCCGATTTTATATACTGTGATAAGCCTGCAGCTTCCAAAATCGTTAAATTTTCCGCCCAAATTTTTTTCTATCGATTCCCCGTTACTTCATATCTACTATAATAACCAATTCTATTTTCTGATTTTATCATTATTTTCAGGACCCCTTTGGGATCATTATGTTATGAATAATGCAAGCATGGTGTCGTGAGCGACCGGGCCCCCCTGGCACTGAGGCCAGCCTACCGTAGTGCAGTGCCCCACAGGACCCCCCCAAACTGCCCCATAATGATGCAATCAGGTCTCACTGGCTTCATTCGGACGCTGGGCTACTGTGTCCTCTGCTTTGCGACCGTCTATATTCTCTCTAGCCCCATTCTCAGACCCCAGAACACGTTTCTCAGGGGACCCTTGGATCCGACCCAGCAGCGCAAAATCCTGTCCGTGGCTGAGGCTGCAAATGACATGACCAAGTGGGTTTTTTTGCAACTATTCAGTGCTAGGGTGAATCGAAGCGGTGCTAGGGTGAATCTCGGCAGCGCTAGGATGCAACCTTTCGGTGCTAGGGTGAAACCACGTGTAAACACAGTGCTATGGTGTCACTAGTGCTAATGTGAAACCCAATCGTATTTTAACAGTTATATAATAGGCAGAATCCTGATGAGACATTTACGTATATAAACAGTACATGCCTATTGCTTTTAATATTCAGTTCCGTGCAGGAGGGAACATGCAATTCTGTCTGTGAGGGAAATTATCAGACAAAACGAACGAAGTTATATTGCCCGAACGACAGTCGACAGTATAACTATATGTATAAATCTAAGATGCAATGACAACAAAAAGCATAATATAGAGAATTTACCCCGAATTGGGGATACAATTTACCCCAAGTTGGGGATATAGAGTACAAAGGAGGGTCTCTGAAATATGAGCAAAAGCTAGTAAAATTTTTATTTTCCGACTTTTTCCAGATTGTAGATTTTTTTGGCCAATCAAGGGGTTCTAAAAATTGGTGCAGGATCATACATGGGCGTGGGGGGGGGTTTGGGGGGGTTTGCAGCCCCCGCCCCCCCAGAAGGCCTCCTCACCCCCTCCCAGAATGTTTTGAAGGTAGCCCATGAGGGAAAAATTAGTGGCTCACGAAGCGAAATTGGTGGCACGAAGCGAAATTGGTGGCTCACGAAGGAAAAATTGCCGGAAAAGTTGCTCCGCACCCCCTCCCCCCCGGTGGCTCACTCCCCCACTCCCCCCAGAATTCGGTAGCTGCCCACGTATGTGCAGGATATTTCCTGATTTTTGACCCCGGTGAAAAAGGTATATATATTTTTAAACTTATTGTCAACTGATAAATGTATAACACAGTCTGGTATTATGAACTACAGTTTGGGATTATGGCAAGATAAAGTGCCTTTATGAACTACAGATAGCCGTTACATTGACGAAGTCAGGCATTCAATTTGGCGTTCCATTTTTCAGACCACCCTCAAACCGTGGGCCGGTGAACCCCGACAAACCGTTGGGTGAGATTGACGCCATTGTGACGTACGTGAACGGGTCGGATCCCAAACTGCAGGCACTTATTGCTCAATATGCCGAAGGACACAAGGTGAAGGTCTGACACTTTTCATTGTTAAAAAATGAATATATGGTATTTTTTTGATTTGGATTATGTAGTCATTGAATTGTGTTTCAACTATTAACCTACTCGGGACAGATTGAAAGATAGATTTTGTAGTAGTATGTGTCCTGAAATATATTCTAGTAGCTGTAGCTAGCAAGGCTATATCCATTAACTAATTAACTGGTTAACAACTTGTTAATGAACAGTTTAGTATACGGATTAGTGATGGTTTATTTAGTAGAGATTTTTTAAGCCTAGAGGAAAATCTTTTCTCTTGCATGTTCATTAATTTTCTACGCTCATGTATGTTCATCACTTGTGACTAAACATACACAGCTCAGACAATTGGAGAAAAGAAGGGGCTAGCGGCGGTTAAAGTTTGACCTGGGGGTAAATCTCTGGAAGGTTACCCATACATGTAACGGGGTCAAAATTTTGGGGGGGCCTCTCCGGCCAAATTTTGGGGACCCTCCCCACCTGATCGACCAAAAATACCCTAAATTTTGCTAAATTTTGTAAAATTTTCCCAAAAACCTGGCATTTTTACTAAATTTTGCCCGAATTTTGGGGACCCTCCCGTCGGTCCTCGATTTTTGGGGGGCTCCCCCCATCCCCCCCTCATACATGTATGAGGTTACCCCCCCCCCCCACAAATTCAAGCGTTCAAGGTATTGCTGTGGGATTATGCCCTTTTTATTGCTTGTGTTTTAGAAGCAGCGGACAGCGGGCAAAAGCAGGTTCGAAGATAATGACGATTTGAAGTACTTACTCAGGTCCATTGACAGATATGCTAAATTTTTCAGGTACTTTTTTACATTTTTATGTATATATTTTAGGTAATTTTTTATAGAATTATGCCTTGGGTATCTGTGCCCCCTAAGGTTGTGTATATTGACTCTAGCAGTCCTAAGGAGTGTAATTTTATTCAGTACTGGTCGTTCTTGTTTCATTGCGAAGTTAATTCATTGTTTCAGTCACCTACGTTCTTATGTGGGTCTAATTTTTTTTTTGGGGGGGAGCTGTATTGGCTTTCGCTGTTTACCTTAATGTCCTTCTAGTTTCAGTGAAGGCTAGCGATTAAAATTCGCAATATGAGCTAGTAACTGGCGAAGTATTCGGTGGCCTTTGCTTCCTTAGCCTAATCCTAAGCCTGAGCTCAAACCTAAATCCCAAAACCAATGAGCCAATCAATGAAGAGATGTGCTGAAGATAGCGAGCGTTCACAGAAGATAAAAATAGTCCTCGCCTTATTATAGGGCCTTTTACCGGTTAAAAATTAAGCCGCTGACTTATTTTAACTCGATTAATCCGTTTACCCCGATTTGTCATTCCTAAACCTCGGAATAAAATAAGTCCAGGCCGTTTAATCCGGTAAAGGAATGGGCTTATTGTCAACTGAAATCAACCTGTTTTTTTGTTTCTTTATTTATTGCAGGCACATATTCTTAGTGCTAGCCTTTGAGTCCCAAGTGCCCTATTGGCTGAATCGTCAGCATCCGAGGTTGCGCATTGTCTACCATCGGGATCTCTGGTACAATACCAGCCAGTTGCCCGTTTTCAACAGTGTGGCCATCGAGGGCAACCTACACCACATCCCCGGGTTGTCCGACTTAGCTGTAGAGTTCAATGACGATCTCCTATTGTTGGACGAAATTCGGCCCTCGGACTTTTTCCTAGGCTCGCTGCAGAACTTGACCGTCAAGATGCGGTACGATATTCCCTATAAAATGCCCAAAGAAGTGCAGTCGGATAGCAAGGGCACGGCCCATTGGATTAACCCCGGTGTTAATGCTGCCAAACTGATAACGCGGATTTGTCCGAATATCACTTATTTTAAAGGTTGTTTTTTGTTTTTTGTTTGTTTGTTTGTTGTTTTATAGGGAGTTATCACGAGGAGTACATTTATTATTGTCTCAGTCGAATGTCGCAACAAAGGTTGTTGATGCCTGAGACAAAATAAGTGGTGTATCTACTTTTTGCGACTTACGATTTACGAAAGAGTACAGTAAGAGTAGCTGCTAAAATCACACCGCCTGTTTGCTCTCAGTGTTCAACACTTTTTAGTCAAACTTTAGTTGCTGTACTCTTGACTGAATACTGTGTATTGGTGTGTTATTAACCAAATTTGAATCTAATCGCCTTAATCCAACTTGGGATATCCAGTATTATCCTGTACGATTGTGCAGTAGTTAGTATAATACTTAGTAATAGGATATAAACTGTCCTAAGCAAATTGATAAATATAATAATTCAGACTCTTGGACATGGACCATAGTCATTAGTGATTATTTTGTCACTTTTAGCCTATGACAAGTATCCCTGCCACACGCCCTACCCTCTGGTCAAGTCGGTCATGTACGCGGCCGAGAAGGAGCCCAAGGCCCTTCAGGCTATGCAGGACACCTGGGCCGCTCGCTTTAGAAACGTCAAGACCACAGGCATCAAGGCATTCATGCATTGGTTAGTCACGTTGTTCATAGATGACGTAGCAGCTCTAAAGTTTTGGGTATTCCTACCCACCCCCTCTAGACTGGTACGGCTGGGACCCCCCCCTCCCCTGAGCTGACTAAATTTTGATCCCCTCCCTCAAAATAAACGCAATTTTTACTTTGTTATGCCTAAATAGCAGCGCTTTTGACAGTTTTTATCAAAATTTCGGTAAAACTTGCTTAATTTTCATAAAAAATGCCAAGTTTTTAAGTACTGAGGACCTGAGGTAAAAGATACTTGTTTAATTAAATGCTAAAATACACTGAAAAAAGATTTTAGCTGAAAACTTTGCAGATGCCGGCCCCTCCGCCCCACTTTTAGCCCTGGCGGGACCCCCGCTTCCTCCCCTGAGACCAAATTTGCGGGGTCTGCCCCGCCCCAACCCCCATCTACATGTATGATGGTGGTCAGAAACTTTTTGCTCCGTATCCGTAAAGGAACACTGTTTGGATTGTTTACTAGTCCCAGTGATTCAGATTCAATTCTCGGTCTAAACTAGTTTAATTTAGTCCGGCTAAACTTGTTGAAATCATGCTTAAAATGCATTTCCAAAAGTCCGTAGACGAAGCGGACGCCGACTTGACTTTTAGCGTGCTGATTATCAATGATTATTGGTGTACAGATGAGACTACTACTTAAGCTAGTTAGCATGTTAATCCGTTTATTAGTTTAGTTTTAGTCTAGGAATGAGTGTGGACTTTATGGAATTTCTACAGGACAAATAATAGGGACAAGGCTTACATGTACGGGGTAAAAATGTGGGGAGACCTCTTCGGCCCAATTTTGGGGACCCTTCCCCCCATCTCGACCAAAAATACCCTAAATTTTGCGAAATTTTGTAAAATTATTCCAAAAAAGTGCCATTTTCACTAAATTTTGCCAATTTTCGGGACCCTCCCCCCCGGCCTCTCAATTTTGAAGGGTCCTCCCCCGTCTCGCCTCATAAATGTATGGGATAAGGACAAAAGGCAAGTATGAACCGGCCTTTAATTATCCATATTAAAATATATTTTGATTTGTTTCAGGTTCGGTTATTGCACGGGTCTGGTTCAGGCACAGGTGATCGATTGTCGGGAGATGCATCGACTGAACTATCGCCGGGACGCACCGGCCACAAAGGCAATCGAGGATACGGTCAAAACTCTGGGCGTCGCCCCCTCACATATAATGGACAATGGGCGAAAGTTTATGGTGTTCTCTGACGAGGCCGAGAGTAACAATGACACGGTGCACGGCAAAAAGGTGGTGCAGGTGATGAATTCTTGGAGACGATTACTGTTTCGACAAAAGAGCTCATTTGAATTGTGATCGGCAATGGCGGCAAAGGAATTAATTCGGGTGTATGTTAGGGAACGGCTAAGAGGATTAATTTGGGCTAGGGGGTGGTTAAAAATGTTGAACACGAGCCCCTATATTATTCTCTCGATGTTTTTTTTGAAGAATTTTAAATCTTACAATATGATTTTTTTGACACGGAACTATAGTATGATATGACTGACAAAAAAACGCCGAAAAGTTGCGTACAGCATTAGTTTAACAAAATTTTCAGATTTTGCATAAAGCATTCGTTTAACAAAATTTACTGATTTAGCAGATTGAAATTAGTTGGTTTCTAGATAGATTGTAGCATATTATAGGATTGACAAAATCTAACTACAGTTCTAACGGTTCTAGGATATGCTAAAACTTAATCTGAGCCACTTTAAGCATGCTCTTTTATTAAACATTTATCTAATCCGTTAATTTTTTGTGCGTCGCACTCAATTGTATGCTCTTTTCACTCTAAAAACCAAAAACAAACAAAAAAACCTATCCCTTTTTTTAAAATACATTATACCCGTTATTTGCCGACGTCAACTGTTGTTTTTGTTGTACGTAGGAATTATGCAAATAACGCTAATACTCAACTGTTCTACTTGCAGAATGTATTAGAGTTTACAACCTACAATACCGATCAAAATTGCTTGCTACAGACTCCGGAATCATAGCTGAGTCAGAGTCACTTGACTCCGGAGTCAAAGTATAGAGTTAAATGTACATGCACTCCGGAATTAAGGTGGTAGTTGCGTTTTCGAGGTTTTTGTGATTTCTATGCAAACTTTGCGCCACCAGTACTTAAGTTATAAGTGACGCCTGAGCATAAATTTTTGGGACAGTATTGTAAAGGTCAAAATCCCCAGGCATGTCTCTCACTTTTTTGAAATTTCACCTGTGGACATTTTTAGAGGGTTTTAATGACAAGAAAATATCTTAAATTTTCGGTGCGTTTGCTTTTCAGCTAGTTTCTCAGTAAATTGACTAGTTATTAAAAAAGTGGGGGACATGCCTGGGGATTTTAAACATGTCAATAACCTTACCAACTTTCAGCCCCAACAGGTAATCGTATGATTCAGAGCTGTGGCGCAAACTTTTTGTAAAAATTTTTAATATTTTGGAAAGGACCTTTCTTTAGTCGCTTATACTGGAAAGAAAATCTCAGGTTAAATTTCAAGGCATGGCATACATTTAGGAAAGATATTGTTCTAACTAATGCAAAAGACCGCTTGTGATTTGAATTTGTAAACGCTGAGCTATGGCTTTTTAAAAAAACACCTAAAAACGCAATTACCCCCTTAAGGTGGTAGTTACGTTTTCGCAGCTTTTTTCAATGTTCTATTTTGTAGCAATTACTAAATCAATTTACAAGCGGTCTTTTGCATATTATTAACCAACTTATTTTTTACAAAATTACATTCTTTCAAGAGTCGATGATACTCATAGTGTGCACGCCAGCTATTTTGGTGAAGCTCATCAGCTCAATTTTATGCATTTTTTCCCGTATTTCGTTATTTCTTCACTGTGGTAAAAAAATTCCGCATACAGTTACGCAATTTATACGAAAGGCACGTTGATGTGTTACAAAACTGCTGGTATGCTTAACTAATCGCAATAATTTAGCAGATTTTTACAGTGAGCAAAAGTTTGCCTCAAATTTTTCTAAAAAGTCAAGAAACGGCAGTTTTTATGACTTTGGTAGGCTGTAACTAAAAAAATAATCAACCTTTTCACTCAATTCGAAAAAGGTATAGGGCAAATTTATTTGGCTACTGTCAAATCAGCTGTCTTCGCATTCTTCTGAACGGAACAGGATATTGGTTACTTCAACTGAAATCATTCATTGTGCTCAGAAATGACGGATTTTTAAAAAAAGTTTAATTCAGTTACATAGGGCCTCATTGGGGTCAGCTAATATTACATTAAGCACAGTCTTCCCGTACCCGTTGAAAAAATGGCGGACAAAAGTTTTAAAAATGACGTTTCAGGAGACTGAAGAAAATTTGCAATTTTTGAAGGGGTTTATTAACACTGCCAATGCTCGTGGCTGCTGTGACATATACTAACCAAATTTTGTAGGTGTAATAGATGCATAAGGGACTAATTACATGTAAATTATGGTGTCAAGTGGTGATTGGTATTTTGTGATATTGGCATGAGAAGTCAGAATTGAGGTAAAAAACTTCAAAGTTACAGATCGCCTAGAACGACTAACAGAAATATGTCATATTTTAGCTAAAAATATTCCTAAAATAAATTGGGTTAGACCTTTTTTGACTGGCTTTTATGAGTAGTGTAAGAGCCACAAAAATTTGCATACAATTTTGTAAGTGCTCAAAAAATATACAAAAAATCCAGTTTTTTAGCTATAAATTAGCCGTAAAAGTTTTAATTACTAGCAAAATTGTGTCACGCAGATATAGCGGCACGTTGATATTCAACTACTAGAGATAGCGAGAATTGACATTCCAGCACGTAGACATTCCGTTATCGATATAGCAGACTTAACATTGCGCCCGTTGACATAGCGAGAGCACATCTGGTTTACTTTATGAACCATAAATTTACTAAAAATGTCATTTTTTGCTACGGTAAAATAGTTAAATGTTGCACGAAGTGTATTAAGAAAAAATAGCAGTGCAGAATGCACCTATGCACATAATATGCATATGCTTTCATGCAAGATGAACAGAACAGCATGAAGCCCCAAGATTGCTGGAGTCTTGGGCGGGAGTCCCCAGAAAAAGATGGAGATTTTAACTTTTAAGCCCGGTTCATACTCGTCCTTGTCCTTGTCCCTATCGTTTTGTCCCTGAGCGATTCCAAGAAAACTACCTAACCAATAGAGTTGATGTTTCCCCTGACGCAAGTCTGGGTCACATCCACAGGGGCCTGTTGCTCAACTTTACAAGTCTTACAATTGTAACAATTGTAAGTGCAACAACAAGTTCTACAAGACGTGAGCACTAGAGCACACTATCAGCTGTATTATCAAAGTAGGCCTGCTGCGGGCTCCACAGACCGGTATCGATGCTGCTGAATTTTATGCTACCAATTTGGATTTTTGTACTGATAATTGTAAGCCTTCTAAGGGTCGATTGATACTTACAGCCGTATGTCCGTCCGTTCAGCCTGCAGAATGACGTCACTAGCACTGGAGTGCATCAACCAGCGCATGTGACGTCTTTATTTCGTCATTTTGTCGGCAGAACGGACATACGGCTGTAAATATGAACCGGCCCTAAGCGCCGAGTACCACATAGAAAATGTATGTAACCACTGTAGTTTGTGGCTATCTGCATGGAAGATTATGGGCATGTTGTGTTTTCAGCTGCCTGCGTCAGTTCCGGACGGAGCGTGTGTTCGCGTCGCGGGACTACTTCGAGGAGGTGGCGCCCATCCTGCCCATGCACACCCTGCCCGTGCGCGAGGCCAGCATGTACCGCCTCGAGTTCAAGACACACCACATGCCCCACTACGACCAGTGTAAGGGACCACTCGCCTCATCCTAGTTATCAGCCAGACTTCGCAATTAAGCCCGGTTAACGCCAACTGGTCCAGAGACGAGGAAGAGTGTCGGTCAGCTGGTGTCAAGTTTTCACTGAATCGCTTCGTGTGATTTTGTGCGTATGAACTGAATCTGACATTGAAATTGAACCTAACCATTGTTCATTTGTTCATATAACGAATTTGATAGGGTAGTTTTGTTGCCAGTGCTCAACTACACGGTAGGGTCACGGATATGCATGAACCGGGACTTTTGAAAGGTCAGTGATTGGCGGTGAGTTGATGCAGCCAGTATTGGCAGTGTGTTTTAGACGCGGAGCAGGGTCGTGAGGTGAAGAATCTGCTGTTCCTGGCGGCCACGGTGGTGTCTCCCGGCGGCAAGATCAGCTGCAGCATGCGCGACAAGCCCTGTCCCGTCCTCGACGTCGTGCTCAACGGACAGCGACAGCGCACGCTACATGCCGTACGCACACACACACACACACACACACTTTATATATCCATGTGTAAGGATTGTTAGAATGTCAACAGTTTCGGGACATTGGTGCAATCTGTTCTCGTCAGCTTTGAAAACAGTTTCATGTAGACTTATCTGTATATACATCTGTTGTGTTGTGAATTGGGAGCTGAGAGCTGCGTTGCTGCGTGCTTGGGCCTGTCTGTTGCTCAACTTTACAAATATCACAATTGTAACAATTGTAAGTGCAAAATCAGGTGATTCGTAATGAATTTATATAATGAATTCGTAACGAATCACCTGATTTTGCACTTACACTGCGTGCTAGTGGTGTGGTGATGTGGTGTTGTAGTTGTACAACCTAGTGCTTGGTCGTATTGACTGTAGTTATTTTTCAGGACCCCTCGCTGCACTACATCACGGAGTTCGAGCCCGTGTTCGACGGAGACAACGACTTGGTGCTCAAGCTGGCAGACATGCCCTCCTCTACGGTTCGTTGTCCATGCTTGTGTTTCAGGGGCTTTCCAAAGTGTGCTAAATCTGTGCAAAATGCTTTTTGACTCCGCATTTCACTTTTGTCGTGTAAAAATTTATAGTAGCCAAATTTTAACCCACTAAGCCTAAATTAAGGTTAGAAAATTCCAGAGACAAAGTCAGCATTGCGCAATTGCAAAATTTGACTCAGCCTTTTACATGTCTCTGCATTACCAGTGTCGTTGCGGAATTGAGGCAGCCAGGACGTAGGACAGGACATGCTTGTATGGGAGCAATAAAGTAGCCAGAATTTGAGATTTAATGGGAAAAGGGGCATGGCACCCGGCCAATTTGTTTTGCAACATGCTGTAATTTGCTGGATTCTTTCAGTTCAATTCTTCTAGACTGGAGGGTTGGGCAAAGTTTGCGCAGAATAGTTTTGAATTGTGCAAGGGCACAGGATGGTGTTGTGTTTCAGCTGAAGGTGATGTTCCAGCCGTGGATCATGGCCTACAGACAGTCCCCGAGCCCCAGCAACTGAGCCTGTCCTGCTTTCCTCCATCTCTCCCGGCCTGCCTTTCTTACCACCTACATGTTGCCTTTGCGCCATTTGCTACTTTGCTGGACGTTTCTTATTATTTATTGTCCTTTTCATTGAAACTGGCAGATTTTCAGTGGGAGGGTGGCGCCCCCCCCCCGCTTTCGAATAGAATGCCCCCCAATACCCCCAAATTGTCATTTTACTACGTAGTTTTAACGATTTTTTATCGTGGTTTATTCTTTGCGGTGGTGGTTTTGTGGCATTTTTATGCAAGTTAGTGCTGCTGAGGGATTATTTGCGCATAAAAGATCATTGTCCAGCTTGTATATGACAGTAGCTTAGATGTCCTCCATTCCCATTTTGATCGGTGCCCCATCCAGTGGACCTTTATCGCGTCATCCGCTCCCACGCCAGAAATTTTGCTTAAAAATAATATGTTGCTATAAATTTTAAAATGAATTCTTTATTGTTATGTTATTATGTCATTTTGTTGATTGTTTATGAGTATTGTTGTTAATGTTATAATGGATTTAGAATTGTGATTGCTACTGCTAATGGTAATCTCAGCCTCTTGTTGTCAATAGGATTCAGGCGGTCTTGTTCACTAAAAAGGATCCTGTGTAAAAATTGACACATGTTATTTATGTCGTTTTCTTGCAGACTCTTGCAAGGTTTTTTTTGCTAAGCGCGGTAATATTGTAGTAGTAACTATTTAAATTTGTGAAATTGAGTGTCATTCAAAAGCACGGACTCTGCGAATGAACTGGCTAAGATAACAGGGAGTGAAGGGAGCTCGGGTAGTCAGCTATGCCACACCCCCATGTGGCTAATCCCATTGCTCAGATATATTTTGTATTCGTTGTATTTGTGCATTGCTCAGGAAAGTGTGTGCTTTTTTTGTTGTATTAGATTGTAGCCCCGATTCATGTTGTTCCTTTGACCATAGGCATTTGCTGGCCTTATTCCGCGAACAGTGGAACACACATGAATCGGGCCGTACTGGATGTAATATTGCTGGCACTGAATCTAGCTGAGCCAACACACTCCAGTGCTCTTGTATGGCAATATTGCCCCCAATACAATCACCTTTGCTTGGCTGTTATTCATTGTCAACTGAATGAACTATCAAACTTGAACTTGTAGTGGTTTTGCAATTGAACAATAAACTTCCTTTCGCTACGTTGTTTCTGTGTTTTCACTTTCTTCACCAGCCTGTTTGAATGTTGGTGGCTTTCACTGCCAAGGTGCTTGGCCGCAATTCTAAAAAGTCTTTCAAATTTGCAACAAACACTAACAGGTGTTAACGTTGTGTTGGAAAAAATAAGGCATGCATTATTCCGCAAATTCATGGTAAGTCCGCAATATTCATAAATTCATGGTAAGTCCGCAATATTCATCAGTCGTAAACTCGTTGATAGCTGCAGTAAAGCGGTCACGCCGGGTAAATTACCTACCACCCCTAGAAAAACATCCGGAGATGATTAAGACCAGCATATTTCTTTCACCAGATGATTTGCAACGGGTCTGGTTTGTCTTGCGGCATCACTTTCGCAGACAGAGTTTACACTTTGTGGGTCGAACATAATAGCCACTAGCCAGTAGTGAGACGGATTTAAAGACACTTAGGCCTAGTTAACACTGACACAAGCACAGGCGGGTCACCACACTGCGAAAGTTCGGCACAATCGCAACGCATAGGTCAAAACTTCTGTATTTTTACGCGGCCCTGGGCCGCGTATCTACTATATTCAGGTTCTCTGAATCCTATGTAATTTCAGGTAGGTCGAATTTCCTGTGTTAATTAACACTGGCAGTACAGGTAGGTCGCTTTACACACAGCCTACTCAATTTCTGCAACGATAGATTCATGAAACACAAAAGTACATCTGTGGTGAGGATTTGAACCCTCGACCTTCCGGTTGGCAACCAGGTGCTACTAACCGAGCTAACCACCGCTGGCAACGTATGGAGGTAAATGTCCTAAGTACATGCAGGCTGCAGCAATATACACATAGCAACTATTATTAAAAAATTTCACCATTGGTTATTTTCATGCTTTTATTTCATTCCTGTTTACTATTGTCATATTTTTTACTCAATTCCCTGTCAAATTTGATCGGCTTCGACAAAAACCGATTTTCAAAAACATGCTTTATGTTCTGGGCCCTGTTGCATAAAACCATCAGTGATCAGTGATGGCTGGCATCAGTAATTTGTATTATCAATCATTTGTCGTTGAAAGTTCGTCGTTGAAATTGTTCGTCGTTGAAAGTTCGTTGTTGAAATTGTTCGTCGTTGAAAAATTTTTCAACGACGAGCTTTGGTTTTTTAGAATATTATGTTCTAAAAGACAAAAGCTCGTCGTTGAAAAAATTTTCAACGACGAACATTTCAACGGAGCTCAAGACATCCGTTGAAATGTTCGCCGTTGAAAATTTTTCAACGACGAACATTTGTTTTTTAACGACGAACATTTGTTTTTCAACGACGAACATTTGTTTTTCAACGACGAACATTTGTTTTTCAACGACGAACATTTGTTTTTTCAACGACGAGCATTTTCAACGACGAACATTTGCTTTTTCAACGACGAACATTTGTTTTTCAACGACGAACATTTGTCCTATAATTACGTGTTATGTTCGTCGTTGAAAATGTTTCGATCAATCCAAAATTTTCAACGACGAACATTTTCAACGACGAACATTTTGCTTCGATAAATCAGGCCCAGAAGAGCTTGTTCAGAAGCACAGTTAGCCTAGAAATTTTGTAGCTGTCAGTTTGAATATAGGCATAATAGCGCGAAATTTACCCTATCTTACCTACTGTGAAGTTTAGGCAGCCGACGTGCAGGATAAGTTTACACTTAGTTAGCCTATTCTAGTCAACTGTTGAATAGTTTTTTTCAGGAATCGCAGATCTTTGCATTCAGTGGCCCGGTGTCTGAGTTACTTACTACTCTTTGGTGAGATACCCCTATTGTTTGGGCGAGAGCGCAAAATTCTCATAAACTTTCAACTTTGAGCTCTTGTAACTGAAAAACGATGAGTCCTAGACCTTTAATTGACGGGTTATTTTGGAGTACCATTACATCTTGTCGAATGTCCAAAAAACGAAAATTGTCAGAGTCTGGCTGCCTAGAGAGAGAACCTCTGGGCTTTGTAGGGTTAAACGGAATGCGGGGGAAATCCTGGTTGAAGTGGATGTCATATCTAATAAAGCAAACGTGCGGTCATTTTTCCTTTTTTGTTGTTGTTTGAATTTTAATTTTGTTTAATGTTTGAAATCGAATTGCGTTTTAACTTTAATTTTTCTCTTCTTGCTAGGGTGGTTTTCCTCTTCCGCAAAATTATCCAAGAAAGTTTCAACACTGATAAAATAACTGTAATGACGAAAACGCAACTTGTGAACAGAAAATACCGTTAAATTGGCGGGTCTGAATTTGATTGGTTGGGCTTGGGCTTGTGCTTGTGCCAGTGTGAATGCAGCCTGATTGTACCAATGCATGTGCCTATATTGTGATGGGCTTTGGTCAGTTATGCTGACAAGAGGGTCAAGTCAGGTCAAGCAAGCCCGGTCTCTCTCAGCACCCCACGGTCTGCCATTGCCACCATAAATTCGCCAAGTTGTAAAACTAACCTGTCAATCAAATTATACTAAACTTTCTAACATAACCCTGGGTGACTTGTGAAAATTATGCTGACATTTCTTATCGCGTATTGCATACTTCGCATGTTTTCGTAAACTTGTTTTTATCTTGTTTACGAATGCTCACGCGTATTTTGCACAACACTAGCTAGGCAGTTTCTAAATAACTAACGGCACTGCGTCCATTAATGAATGATGTTGTTGTTTGATATTTTGTCGGCTCTGATATTTTTGAAAATTCGAAGTAATTGATGTTAAAAGACTCCTGGTCCAGGGATCATTCTTGTATATACCGGATTAAACGGACTGAACTTATTCATAAGTTTAGGATTGGATATGAAACGACTTAAAATAAGTAACCTAGTTAATTTTAGTTTAATCCGATTCCTAAACGTAAGTGGCTACCTGTATAAGTGAAAATTTCTGGTTCTCTGATTCGTTTAAAATTTGCACAGAATGTTGCCCCAGGGAAGGCGCATCGCAGATGTAACAAACTGGAATTTGCCAGTGCTTTTGCCAATTTTTTACTACGGGCTCCCAAAAATTCTATTTTACGTGTAAATCATAGGCACAAAAAAGTTTTTTGTGCTCCTAAAACGTTCCTTTACTCGAAATTTTTGTTAATACTGACGAAGCTGATTTTTTCATGATTCGATAGCCTAATGTCATATCTCAACCTCTTATGATCCATTTTTTAAAATTTTTGCCCATGGCCTGAGCAGTGACGCCAAATGTAAAATCACTCGAATTTGGCGCGCCTAAAAAAACAGTCATTTTTCACATTTCGTCCTCGATTTTAGAATTGAAAATACATATCGAAAATCCGGATCACACAATTTTGCGCATACATGTGACCGCTACTATGCAAAGTTTCAGACTGATTGGCTTGATGTGGTTTGTGTTAGAACTGTCCAACTAAGGGCTAGGCTTTTTTGCGTACTTTTGCCTATGTAAATACACTGACAAACGCACCGAACCAAAAATGCTCCTCCAAGCTTAATTGTTCGTATCTGAGGGAGAGGTGCCTTGGGGTGTAACATATGTGAAAATAAGCAAAATTGGAGAACTTTGATTTTTGACCTGGGTAGCCCCCCCCCCCTTAATGACGAACTGTAAGGCTTAAAATGCATGGTTAACATTTGTGCGCATAGTTGAGTCCGCTTAGTCTGACTAAAAAGCAGCACGTTAAAAGCTCAACCCGACATTTTGCGCATGATTTGGAAGCAGTGTAAGTGGAACTAGCATGAACTGGTTTAATCCGGTACAGGAATGAGCACTTGCACTGGTACCTAGTGCTGTGCGTGTTTGTGTTTCAGGCTATTCTGATTGTCCGGGCGCTATGGCCAACGTGTTCACCGCCGTGCCAGCCCAGACCCCCGGGCCGCGGAAGCCGGGCCAGCTCAGCGATGCTCAGTTGAAGCAGTTCTTCCAAGACGTATGTTTGTGATAGCTCTGGCCAAAGAAAAGACTCACTCAGGCCTCACCTCCCCCCCGTATCTTCAAATTGTTGGTGATGGCTACTTGGTTAAGTTTTTTGCTGCGGCCATTGTCGTCTGAGCGCTGATTGGAGCAAGTGCACAGCTTGTGGCCTCTTATTAACCGTAAAAGTTGAACGACTAGGTACACCGATTATGACGCTTTCGTTTGGTGGTAGGTAGGAGAGTGTCTCTCTCTTCTTGAATAACATTAGGTATGTACTCTTGATACAGCTGAGGGGTGAGAGGTGGTGTGAGCAAGTAGGTTGTGTGTTGGCAGGGCTTCTTGCAATTGGACCATTTCTTCGAGCCAGACCGCGAGCTGCAGCCGTGCCGGGACGCCACCGAGCGACTCGTCGACGTGCTCGCCCACAAACTCTACGACGCCAAAAAAATAGATGGTCTGCCGTAATTCTTTCCTTACTCTTATCAAGAGTACATAATAGGAAGAGTATGACACTCTTCCTATTATGCCTACGGGCGTGCGTCCAATGCGCAACGCGAAATAGCCCGTTTATGTACGGTTTTGAGGGGGGGGTACCCCCCCCTCAACTGAAGACCCCGTGCTCAACTGAGGGGGGGGTACCCCCCCCCTCAACTCAGCAACCCGTCTTCAGTTAAGGGGTACCCCCCCTCATTTCAAGACACTGACAAGGACTTTTGTTGATGAGCTGAACTGAAGGGGGTACCCCCCCCCCTCAACTGAAGACGGGGTAATGTAGTGAGGGGGGGGGGGGGGTCGCGCAAAGACTTTGTCAGTGTCTTGAAATGAGGGGGGGGTACCCCCCCCCTCAACTGAAGACGGGGTGCTGAGTTGAGGGGGGGGTACCCCCCCCTCAGTTGAGCACGGGGTATCGAACTGAGTAGGGGGTACCCCCCCCCCTCAGTTGAGTACGGGGTCTTCAGTTGAGGGGGGGGGTGCCCCCCCCTCAAAACCGTACATAAAAGGCCTATTTCGCGCTGCGCATTGGACGCGCGCTGCTAGGCATAATAGGAAGAGTGTCATACTCTTCCTATTATGTACTCTTGCTCTTATATATTCACTCTAAAGTCTGACCAGAATTGCTGAACCCTAAGACAAAACAGGTGGCGTGATTTTTGTGATACTCGAAGTGCTCTTGATGCTTGTAATTCGTTCTTTTCGTCACGAAATCGCGTGTTTCTTGTTCAGGGTCTCTCGTTCAGGATCCAGCATTTTTGGTTAGACTTTAGATTAGTTGTGAGTATTTTTTCAAATTGTCGCATAGCCAAAATATGTAATACGTCTAATAATTTTTTTCAAAAACACGCACGAGAATGCTTGCTAAGATAGAGAAACTGACGGGCCACTTTAGTTGAAGGAGCTTTGTCCGCCAATATTTACAGCTGTGAAAAATCGGGAATTCTTAAAGTGGCTGGTCTGAAGATCTTTTGTACCTGTTGTATGACAGTGTTGTGATGGCTGCACATTCTTAGGTTTGCCTTATTTGGCCTTAGACTAGGCTTTTAGGGCTTATAAATTTTTTTCTTCTCTGATCAGCCACTTTTACAGAAAAATAAGATGCTTAGACATCTTTTTGTTCTCTGATCAGCCACTTTTACAGAAAAATAAGATACCTAAAAACCGTTGCAGTTCACCTTATCCTATTATTGCGTCGTTTATGATTTTTTATAATTACCTGTGACACTTATGTATGTTGACACTATTGGTGTATTATTGCAGACTTATTTGAGTCGTTTCCGTTGGAGTCTCGACTGATCAAGCTGAACGAGGCCTTTCCGGGGGCCTCCATCTTGATGCACAAGAACTCGGAGTTCCCAAAAGTCAGTTGTGCCAGTGTTGAAACAAAGAGGATGCCGCAATTTTGAAAGATATAAAGAATGGAGGCGCCAGGAATCGACCCTGGCCGCTCGCGCCGACGTCGAGATTGCTAACCACAACACCACAGCCCTCAAGTCTCATACGCCCTATTTCTCATTTACAACACCAGAGAGTCAGCTGTCAGTTGTCACACTGGAGCATGTATTGTAGATTAGCTTAGTTGGTCTGCAAAATTTGATGTGCAATTGCCATAGCTTTTGGAAATTCGTCACAGTTATTATTGTCAAGTTATTTAAAATTTCAGTGTGCTACTCGTAGAATGTGCTGGGCTTTTTCAACATGTAACAGCACCAAATATTGGGTACCCCTCTCCCTCTTGGTAGACCCCCTTTCCTGAGCGTACTAATCTTTGACCCCTTTTCCCAAGAGTGACGCAATTTTCACAATATTTGGCTAAAAATTTACAATTTTGACTGAAATTTAGGTAAAAACCGCTAAAATTTCATCAAAAATGACTATTAAGTGCCAAGCGCAAAAATACTTGTTCATGATAAACCACGCTCACCAAAGGGATTTTGGCCGAAAATTTTGCTCACATTAGGACCCTTCCCTTTTTTAACTTCTGGCAGGACCTCGCTTTCTTCCCTGGGACCGAACTTGGGAAGGGATCTTCCCCTCATGCATATATACATGTAACGGGGTCAAAATTTTGGGAGGGCCCCTCCGGTCAAATTTTAGGTACCCTCCCTCCCCCCCTGGTCGACCAAAAATGCCCTAAATTTTGCTAAAATTTGCAAAAATTTCGCAAAAAAGTGCAATTTTTTTCAAATTTTGCCCAAATTTTGGGGACCCTCCCCCCCTTCCCACCGATTTTGGGGGTTCCCCCCCACCCCATATCATACATATGCCACCCCCTAACTACATGTATGCACACCACTGAACACCAGCACTTGACAATGCATTAACGGGCAAGCAGACTGTAGAGTGACTGTGTGGTGATTGATTGCAGGCCTACCAAGACTTGTGGACCAACGAGCGACTGCTGAACATCATGGAGCAACTGGTGGGGCCAGAGATTGTGGGCCATCCCGTCTGGAATCTCAGACCCAAGACTCCCAACCTCACTGCGGGCATCGTGCCTTGGCATCAGGGTCCGTTCCCATTTCACTCACTCCTCTTGCCACAGTCTCTATAGTAGTAGTAGCGGTAGTAGTAATGGCCGTGTTGTCATGTTTCAGACAGTGGCTATCTGGACGCACGATCCGACCAAACCCTCATGATCACTTGCTGGATTCCCTTGGTGGACACTAACAAGGAAAACGGCTGTTTACAAGTATGCATATATGTCCTCTTTGTTCGGTCACACAAACACAATGGCTAGAGCTAGGGTAGTGCTCACTTGGCTTGGTTCGTGCTTGACTGTGTCCGAGTCCGAAAACAATGCCTGCTGCAGAATCAGTTTACGATAATCCTAAAAAACTTTCACGCGAACCCGAGCCGCACGACTCGCGGGTCACAATATTTTAACCCGACATGCCCCTACCTAAATCAACCCATTCCGATTGAAATATTTAGCACGTGAGACTGCGCAAGCTGTATTTAATTAGTGGTGTGTTTCAAGGAAGGGAGTACGCCCCAAATCCTCATGAAATCTCTTTTGGTGTAGTGTGGAGGCTGGTTTAGTTGGGGTGTGTGTGGTATGTTTTGTGTGTTTAGGTGGTGCGCGGGGGTCATCGTCGCGGCGTAGTGGCCCCCCACCGCGGCTGTTGGCGGGACACGTGGTACATCTGGACGGAGGAGAAGGACTTGGAAGAGCACTTGGGTCAGTCCCCCCCAGTCCCCTAGTCTCTTTAGTCCCCGAGTCCCTTTTTCCGTCCGCACTCCCCCAGTTTCTTATTCCCCCTTAGTTTTCAAGTCCCTTAGTCCACCTAGTCCCCACTCCCCAGTCCCTTTGTTCCCCTACAGTCCCCTAGTCTACCCCAGTCTCCTAGTCCCTCCAGTGTCTCAGTCCTCTAGTCCGCCCAGTCCCGTGGTTTCTCCAGTCCCCCAGTGCCCTAGTCCTTCCAGTTCCCTAGTTTTTCCCAGTTCCCTTTGGTGCCCTTGTCCGCCAAGTCTCCAGGTCCCTTAGCCCCCCAGTCCTTCAGTCTCCCTCACTCCCTTAGTTCCCTAGTCCCCTAGTTCCTCCAGTCCTCCTGTCCCTTAGTTTTGCCAGTTCCCCCTGGTGCCATAGTCCCCCAATTCTCCTAGTCCCCCCAGACCCTTAGTCTCCCTCAGTCCCCTCATTCCCATAGTCCCCCATTTCCTTAGTCCCCCCAGTCAGTCCCCTATTTCCCCCAGTTCCCTAGTCCCCTCAGTGCCCTTGTCCCCTCCGTCCACCGTTCCTCAGTCCCCCCATTCCCCTCACCCCTGTTGCTTTGCCAACTTGAGACTGAGACGACTCGTTGTGACGGAGACTGTTTTGTTGCAGGCGTGCGCATGCAGGAGGACGTGGTCACCTGCGAGGTCCCGTACGGCGGACTGCTCATGTTCAGCAACATGATGCCCCACAGGAGGTCAGACAGTCTCCCAACGTCCTGTCCTCTGAGTAACCTATTGAAATTCGCCATAATCACTGACACAGTGTTTCACAATAATTGAAACAATCGCCAGACACGTGCTGTCGGAAAGTTCCAAACGTATAAAATCAGCCCACAGATTTTTAAGAGTAAGACGATCAAACTTACGCAAAATGTAACAAAATTTTGAAACGAGACTCAGCGAAGCCTTGGTTGGTTTTACTTTCTTATAGCTTAAGGGGGTAGTGTCGCCAAAGCAGTTTTGCTCATAGGTTGCAAAAAGAGAGCTTTTTGCGTTGAAATTGTACGTTCACTGAGAAACTAGTCCAATGCTATATTGTATTAAATAATTACTGCCAGACACTAGACTACCAATATCTACCAATATCTCGAACCAATTACCAATTTGTAAGCCAGACATCACACAATAGGGACATAAAAGTTCAAAAAATCAAGCCAGATATCAGATTGGCCAGCTTGTGAAGTCCACATAACGTGTATACGCACAAACTTTTGCCACAATTAAGAAAAAAGAAAAATAAAGGTACGTTTTTCTTTCGATTTTAAAATACACGTCTATATTTTTCACAATCTATCATTATTGCTATGAGTACTTCACAGTTTCAGCACAGTTTCACAGTTCAAACAGGTATTACTCCGCAACCACTCGAGCAATTTGCACTAAATTTTGTGTGCATAGACTACAACATATTATGTGCTATCAGTCTGTGTAAACAAACTAAACTAAAAGATTGATAATTGTGGCGAAATTATCGAATGTGAATAGGTTTTCAAAACGTCCTTTTCCCGACTTTGCGACCTCACTGCTAACAGTATACTGCATCAATTTTGATGAAACTTGGCGAAAATACTTGCCTCGACATATTATATTTTTAAAATATTTGAAGAACGGTGTCTTATCTTTTACTGAAACAGTTTTACAGTTGCGTGCGCAAAATCGACTGCTTTCGCGACACTGCCCCCTTAAGCTAAGATAATTATTTGCAGAGGGAGGTGCTATTTTTCCTACATTTGTGTTAACAATTATGGGCTGTTGTTAATTGTAATTCTTGTCGGATGTGACGTTTTAAAATGGCTGTAAAAGCTGACAATGAAAGTGCATTTAAGACAAATTGCACCTGCTGCAACAAGTTTCTGATCCTTCGCCCATGATTTTTTCAAAAGTTGAATTTTGACTTATTCAAGAAGCTAACTTGCTCAGAATCATGATGCCTTTCATCTGATACCAATACCAAAAAAATTGGACATATGCTATTTTTTGTGTTTTTTTATTTATGTTGTGATCAGTGTTTATTGTTTAGCCTGCCGAACCATAGTGAGCAGACCCGCTGGAGCCTGGACCTGCGCTACCAGCTGGACGGCCAGCCGCACGGGTTCGAGGGCGTGAAGAAGTCCATCCTCCTGCGGTCCGCCAACCAGCCCGATCACCTGCCCGACTTCCACGCCTTCAATGCCGTCGACCGTCACGTGACTGCCCTGGCTGGATGGCACCAGGGACAGGTCTGTCACTACCACTCCTGCAGTCTTGGTGTTGGTTGTCTGTCTTTGACCCTGAATGTGAATGTCCTTTTTAAAATACTGCATGTGAATTTCGTCCATGTACATCTAAGTACTAAGGCGGAGCAAATTCCACAGCTGATCTGCGTGCCCAGTGACTGGCTGAGCGAACTAATTCCCGTATACGCAAGTCAGCCAATAGCAGGCGTTGGGCCAATTCAGACTACGCCGATTGTGTTGACTCTAGCAGTGGTGAGTGTGTGTGTGTGTGTGTGTGTGTGTTTTGTTTGAGGACGAGCTGCAACTGGACGCCCGGATCGCCGGTCCCTGGATGAAGCGCTGGCCACTGGTCCACCACAACGCGCACACACAACTCCTCTCACAAACTGCCTCCGCCTGACACCATCCCAATCCCTTCCCATATATATACCACACTTTGTTTCATACCTGGCTCGCAACAGTCCCTAAACTACGGTTGTGAGGTGTGGGGTGACTCGTCTTTTTTGTCCGTAATAGTGGTAACTTTTGACTGTTGAAAAGCTCTTTTTGATTCAAAACTGATCGTTTGGAAAAAGTACAGCTAACATTTCTCAAAAAAATTTTAAAAATTATTAGCAGATAGTTTATTTGCTTGTTAATAGCATTAATGATTCAATTAATAATACCGTACTTGCAAAGTAGTAGCTCTCTGTTTTCTTATAAAATCCGACAGTAACGACTTATTGAGAAAAGTGGCGAAATTGGTGTACTTAGCAATTTAAAAACGACTATGTACTCAACATTTTCTGCGACCACTTAAAAATTTGATTTTTCGGATTTTTTTCATTTTTTCTGTTTTAGTTCATTAAATTCCACCCATGAATAGCAAGTTATTAAAAATTGTTTGTAATTCAGTTTACAAGCATCACAAGGACATAATATTATGCAACTTTTCCATCAGAATAAAACATCTCTGGCAAACGGACATTCATAAGGCTGCGAATATAAATCGACAGTAGTGGTTAAGAATACGAGTGTGATTCATTGTTGTTGTGTCATTTATTAATTGATTGGAGATAACTGGTCAATTAAATTCAATTATATATTGATTACATGATTCTTAAATTGAAATAAATTTGTTTTATGTATGGTTTTGGCTGTTGGGTTCGTCGTCTATCAATTCAGAATTCAGACGTGGAGTATGTCAGATATACATAGCGAGCGGGGGGATAGGCGAGGCACCCTCTCAGACTGCAATCTGCTTTCATACCCCCCTGACGGCCAAAGAAGGACCTCTACCAAATAAATGTCTGCTTTCTAGCAAGCGGATTATAATCCAGCCCGAATCGTGCGATTTGCAAGTTGAGAGCATCAGTTTTTTTCAGCCTTGAGGCGGAATGTTTTCATGGCATTATTAACTAACGGGTAAACCACTGATAATGTCGGCTAAGCAGCGTCACATTCTCAAAGCTAGAACAACGAAACCAGGACAAGGTAGTTTTGTTAGCTGCGTGACTACGACCAGTCGAAACGGCAGATTAACAGAAAAGCACACATACTGTGAACCCAAATAATAGGAACTTAGCTAAACACAAAAAACAAGCACTTTTGTTGACGAGAGTTTGTTTATTTGTGACATGAGGACTGTTAGTATTATTTTACCGTTCCGGTAAAATGTGGCGCGGCTAGACTAATATGTTCGAAACTTTGAAACCAGTTCATTACTGCAGCAAGAGCGATTATACAGTTTGAATTGTGGTCAGTCTTGCCGCTGAAGTTCAACTCGTGCACTCCACCCTGAATACAACGCATTCTACTAGTTTTCTTTCCATAGCTTCATAATACCCGATTCATACTCGTCCCTAGCGGTGTTTGCTGCCCGAACCCCCCCCAACCCCAACAACCAAGAAAGGGGGAGCGGGGCGGCCCAAAAGCCGGGCGGAAAACCCGGGGGGAAAACCCGGCCCCAGTGTGAAAAAGACTTATGAGGGTTAGGTTATAATCGTTGGGTTAATAAACTCTCTACTATGTGTTATGCGAGAACTACTACTTTTGACTCGGACTAAACTCTACACGATCACTTCCTTAGGTTCACTACCAACACAATACGAACAATGCAAAACATACGTTTAGGGTGCGCGTAGGTACTTGCTGATACACAGTAATACTTTCCCAATTTGGTTCTATCCTGTCTATATCGGATCTCAACTCAAACTCAAATAAGCTCGTGGAGTAGCAGAGGTTAGAAATGTTTTTGCGGGGGCTCCACCCTTCGAAAAGGGAACCGAGTAGCTACAGAAGACTAAACTACAGAGATCCGTTTAGGTCACCTATGGATCCTAGTCCAACCTCGTAGTTAAGCTCAGTACCTCTGCGTGCTAACTCAGTCAAAATGCTTACGATCGCCGAAACGTACGTAAACACAAACAATATATGAAAACACTAACAGTACTACCTCCACGGCGATCGTGTTTACCTATAGTTCTACTGATCTCTCAATGATAGAAACACACCCTTTAATTTTGACTAAGTTCTCGCTAACTCTCAATCAACGTGTAGATTACTCAAAGTTTGCCTCTCCTATAGCTTCTACTTAACCTTCACTTGAGCAACTGGTTTCAGGGGATTTGAACTGCTCGGACAAGCTTTTCTGCTCTGCCCGTCGTGATTCGGGGGGACACCAAAGGCCGGGGATAACTAGGAACTTATACCTTATTTCAGAGGCCTAGCTCAACCCTGACGCCTGCTTTTTCTGGTGTCGGGGGACACTAACGGATCAACTCCCCAAATGCTATCTCAAGATCAAAACTTTCACTTCACTTTTTGACTAACAATTCGAACTCTACTCAGTACTACAAAATATGTGTGACCGGTGCAAATTACGTATTCCTGAAAGAGATAGCACAAATATCCTAACAGACAATCGTAGCTACGATCTACCTCCTAAATAACGCGCGTAATAGACAATGATACTCTCGGACTCAGAAACCGCTAAGGACACGACGCAACGGACTGATATGAAACGGACACACGGTAATGACCTGAAAACAACTTACTCTGGAACCGGCACTCTTCTAGCCTGACCCTGTCTAGGCTAGATCACTCTACAGCTCTGATCTACTGGTCAACTCAATGGCTCAACAGGTCTACTAGCTATTCTACTACTGATCTGTCCTATAGGGTCAGCCTAGGCACTACTACTACAATGCTAAGGACAGTGGGGGGAGCAACTAACAGGATAAGTCCTGGCTGGTTGGCTGGAGCTGGCTGACGGACTGACGGCGGTCGGGGCTGGATCGGCAGGAACTGACGGACCGGGAGAACAGCGGGGAGCGACGGCTCGGACGGCGGGCTGGACGGGAGCGGCGGACTCGGGCACTGGACTGGACGGGGAGACGACCACGGAGCTGGACTGGGGGGCTCGACCTTGACGTCGGACTGCGGGAGAGACGCGGAGGGGCAGGAACTGGGCGAGAGTCGGCCTGGACGCGGCAGACCGGAACTGGGCACGGGAGGACGTGGCGACCACGGGAGCGACAGCGGAACGCGGGGGGAAGCCGGGGCCGGAATAGGCTGAACCGGACACGAGCGAGAGAGGGGGCACGGGAGGAACTCGGACGCGACGGCGTACGAGTCGGACAGAGACCTGGAGGGGTCGGCAAAGCGCTGAATGGCGCGGTAGTGGCAAAATAGGTGGCCCAGTGGCCTCTAAAAAGAAAAGCGCTTAATGCGCGGCAAAATATGGGACAGTTCAAAAGATATGGCCCGATGGGGCGATCTCGCAACGTTCAGAAAGAAAGACTGAGTCGGAAATGCGGGGTATTATTTATTGGATGTCGAGACAGGTTAAATACAGGCAGGGGCAAATGGTGCAATATCGCAAGGGAGCAGGAGAGAGCTGAATTTGGGAGGCCGACTGACTGCGGCTAAAATCTACAACCCGACTGACTTAGCTACAACTTGGGGGGCGGCTTTTTCCTTTGTCCTTCTTTGTCGGGATCTACCGATCCCGAATCTAACCAATGGGATGCGGCCATTCTTAGGCCCGCCTACCTAAACTTTCACCTAAATCCACTTAAGGGCTGGGGGGTCGAAGGCTGCTGGCCCTCACACCTCGAACTTAATTCCTTTTTAATGGCCCTTGATTCCTGGTGGGCCCAGGTATCATAAATCTTTCTACTTCTTGGTGGGCCTACCAGAGAACTTAAACACTTGAGTTACTGTAATGTGACAAAACTGGAAAAACACGAACCATGAAACGAAAAAGGAGAAAGAGGGGGGAAAATGGGGGGAAAGGGAAAAATGTGACTAAAAACCAAGTTATTACTTAACCACTTTGTTAATATTACGTATTATTAAAATATATACTTCATTACATACTGCGTGAACTTAAGACTTGACTGCTGTACTTAATTATTATGCATTATGGGCTGCAGACCCATTCAAAACTTGACATGTACAATCTACCGTAATCCTCTTACTTAACTTGGGGTAAAACTTAGGGCTTTCTTCTGCTCCTAAAAAACATGTTATCAATACCGAAATTGTTCGAGAAAATGTCCATCATACAGATTACGAAATGACGAATCAAATAATACCAAACACGAATAGGTTACAATTAATAATTACTGCATAATAACATTACAAAATTAGGGTCTAAAACTGCTCTTTTCACGCCTACGATTCTGCTCAAATTCGACCAAACTTCGCAATCTAACTTCGAATAACTTCTTCCATATTACTCCGAATAACTTCAAACTTTCTGTAATTACTCTCTACTTTGTACTCTACAATTTCGTATATTTCGCATTCCACAAGACCAACAAATTACTTAGTTATTAACTGCTAAACTTCGCTAATTACTGCCTTTTCAGCTTCCAGCTAGCTCGCCAATATCTGGGCTAATGCTATGGCTTAGCCCAGATATTGTTTACAAACAACTATCCGGCTAGCTTCTATACTCTCAGGGGGGACTTCCAAATCACTGCTTAAGTTTCACTAATTATTCACGAATTATTAACGACCCTCAGACAATACGGACAAATATCAATACGGACAATTAATACGAATATATGGGCAATAATTACGACAATCGGCTTCAATTATTAACAAGGAGCACAAGGAAAAGGGGCGGATACTGGTTAGGGACATTATTACGTATTACTTCTACTTCTTTCTGTGCCAAATTCGTACTACACTTCAAGGGGGGACTTAACCCCTTAAACAACACCAAAAACCCCACCCGGCCCCCCATAGGGCGGAGATTGGGGTTTTGGGAAATATGCAAAACGGGGATTCCGCCTGAGAGTGTGGCCTCATTCTGTGCCACGTCTGATCACTAAACTACGTACTAAACCGAACAAGTAGCTCACTTCTTGCAGCTACAACCAAAACGGGACAAAACCTGTATCAATCAGGGGGCTCGTTAACCCTGTTTTATTACACGAGTGCTTTGCACGAGGGCTTTCCAAGCAGAGTTCTACTTTTCTGTCCCCCCCTCTCACGCCTCCCCCCCCCCCCAAAAAACAAAAAGAGGGGGGGGCCCCCCCCCCGGGGGGCCCCAAATCACCCCCCCCCCCGAGCGCCCCCCCCCCCTCCCCTTTTTTCTTTTTTCTCTTATTTCCTTCTGAAGCAGCCGTGGTCTAGTGGTTACGATGGATGAGTAAGAATCTTGATGATTTGTTGCGCAATGGTTCGATTCTCTCCGTTCTTTTTAAGGTTCTTTCTTACTTCTAGCAAGCGTGCGACAAATCTTTGAGTGCACGCTGCGTCGAATTCGCCAATGCTTATCGTGTATTCAGAGAGTGCAACAAATCTCTGAGTGCACTCTTGGGAGTTAAGTGATTAGAAGAGTAGCACGTATCAGAGATTGGTAGCACGGTTAATTACATAGAGGCCATGTGACAAGCATTTTTGTGCGTGAGCTCTGTCTTGTGCACAAATTTGTGACTGCAATCGCTAGTGTTTTTGCATTGGTTCACGGACAAGCATTTTACCAGACATGGACACAGACAGACAAGCAAAATGGTCCACTTCCACTCAGTGTCCACAGGTATTTTATATGTCTTGCATAGATCCATACTTCTCAATTAACTTCAGTAATTTTACCGTTAATTTATAGCGCATAAGGTAATGAAAACAGAAACAAAATTTTGCTGTATTGGAACCGTGGGTGAGATAACGATTTGTTATTCTTTATTTATTTTATTAGCACTTTTACACTTGACCAGGTATATATGCTTTGAAAAAGTGTTTCTAATTTTATTATTTAGTCGAATGGCAGCCTGCGATAAAAAACAGCGCCGTGGGGTCGGGCACCAGTTGAACCGCAAAATCTAATATCTGAAAAAGACTATATGGATGATATCCAAACTGAATCAGCAGACGATGAAGTGCAGAGACAAATCCTTGCAGGAGACAGTTTTGGAGCATAGATATATAACTTTACTGACCGCTTGAACATTATCGATAATACACAGCAAAACTGACAATGCGACTGTGTGAAAAACGATACTTAGACAGAAAGAAGCCGTTCAAAGGCACTTTCTCTATGTCCTACTTACAGATGTAGAAAGATTAGAAGTAGACGATGTGTACTGCATCTCAATTAGCGTGTAGAACACATGAAATTGGAAGAAATGCAAAAAACGACAAAGTAGACGGCTGAAAATCATTGAATCACTTTCTATATGTATTGCTTGTTGGGTAAGTAAAAATTAGGCGCGGCCCATGTCAGATCCAGGTGAATTTTTTATTTACATGACAAACAACGGCCAAACATGCCAAAAAACCGGCAAATTTTACGGGTAAAAGTCATTGAAAAAGTATCTAAATCCGCGACAATTTTCTCCATTTTTTGTATGTGTACTTGCAATACGTATTGTTTGTTGAGCATGTAAAGATTAGGCGCGGCCCGCATCTATGGGCCAAGGTACAGGGCGAAATATTAAAATTTGACCAAAAAAATTCATCAAGCCGGAGATTAGAAACAACCTATAATTTAACTCTGCAGCAAGCTACAGCCCCATTCACTACAGTACATAATAAAGTATATATACATGTACTTCTGTGTAACTTTTCAATAAATTTAATTAACCATGCAGAATACAGTGCCAGTAAAAGTGCCTTACTTCGCCAAAAACAAGAAATGTGAAAAATCTCGATTTTGAAGAGCAGTATCTCGTCAACGGTGAGCTTTCAGACCGAACAACTTGGCACAGTTTCGTTTGACATTTAGGGCTATCATATATATAAAAATGAAGCAAATCGATTTCTGAGGTCGCCCAAGCTAACATTGATGATGGTTGATTATCTCAGAAAGCCTATATATTATATTTTTTTTTATATATATATATATATATATATATATATATATATATATATATATATATACACACACACACACACACACACACACACACATATACACACACACACATACACATATATACTCCACGTAACAAACTTACTCAACTATTTTCACTTAACCACCCCACTCTCTTTACAACAGGGCCGAGCAGAGGCAAGAAGGGCGTCCACACCCGGAGGCCCAACACCCCCGCCCCCACAGCGCCCACCAACCATCACGCAATGCATAAATTATTTACGAGGCATGGTTGGCTTTTTTGCTCCTTTTATTATGCAACGAATAGTTTTAGCCACAAACGGCGGAAAATGAATTTTTTAACGTTTGGAAGGTAACACGGTAACCAGGGAAAAAATAATCTTAGTTTGGCGTTTATGCACTGGAGTGCGATGCTCATCTTCGTTACATAAGCTCTGCGGCATCAAGGGTGCCACTTCTAGAATGACTACATCACTGGAAAGATGGACAACCCCTTCAAGGCGTAATGCCCTACTCTGCCAATTTGCCTCTACTAAAATCCCGTCACCAGTTTCTAGCAGCTTACGCCTCAAGTCCCGATTTTGGTCAAACTTTGGCACCAGGCAACCCCACATGACCAGTTCCTTGACCCTGTCCCATATCGGTTGGACAAACTGGTTCATGACCCTCGAAGCCAGTTTACAAGCGATTGCTGAGCCCGCTAAAATCCGTGGCAACCGCAAATCTGTCAGCTAATCTGGCTTTGCTATAAGCGTATAACTGCTCGCTGCCGGTCCCTGTTGCCACAACCCACAACCACTGAGCTACACGCCGCCTAGATTGTACCTGTTTGTGTCCAGAGGCTATTACCGAGGCCAGCGGCACTCTTCGTTTGTGCCGACCTGGCCAATGGAATCTGTAGTACACAGTCACAAAAAAGAGCACTTTTTTGTGACAAATACATTTCTTTCAGTTTCTTTTTGTTATTCTTGTCAAAGCCATTTATGAAAATTTCTTTCATTTCTTCGAGAACATGCAAGGCTTCTTATTCTTGTCCTTAACTAATGGTTTAGTAGCTGTAAATCAATGCTCTGACAGCACGTAAGTAAGTACATATGCAGGCGTGGTCAGTGTTCGAACCATCTAGACAGGGTTGGCAAGTCTCGGGTTTGCAACCGAGCCCGAGATCGAGACCAGCCTAGTCTCGGTTTTTTACGAGACCGAGTCCGAGACCGAGACTGCCAACCCTGCATCTAGACCAAGTTGTGTTGGCACTCAACTCACGAGCCTTCAGCTTTCATAAGTACACATAGTACAGACTTGTCCTTAAGACCACATGTACATATTATGACAAGGACAATTTTTTATCAGCTGCTGTAGACAGAATTGTTATTGGACTAATTTTTTACATACAAACTGGACTTAATCAAAACTTGATTTATGCAAAAATCTGGCTTATTTTTAATCCGCCTGGAGGCGGAATATTTGGAATAATTTTATATCACGAAGCGTACACAAGTGTAGGTTATAGCACGATGTAGAGTGCACTCAGTAATTTATACGCACTGTTACGTGAAGCTCCAAGTGCATAAACGAGTGCGCGCAGCGCACGAGTTTATGCACGCGGGCTTCACGTGCCAGTGCAAATGATTGCTGAGTGCACGCAACAAAGTATTATAATGTACTTATGTTATAACTGTTTTGAAATAACAGTGCAATAACTAAGATGCACGCCTACAGCAGTGCTATAACTAACTTATACGGCACGCTGTGAATCTAGCAGCGTGCACTTAGTTATTGTCGTTAGTTATTGCACTGTTATTTCAAGACAGGTATGATATAATTGCTGTTATGAGCCACTTCAGGCTGTATGCTCAGCACAGGCCTAACTTTAGCAGTTCTTTTTTTCTGCCATTGGGGGCAAAAAATTCCAAATAATATCCAAGTGAAGTACAACTGTGCATAACTTTCATCTAGTTACTTTTATTAATTGGCAACTTAAATCTAAAAGTTTTTAAACGCTAAACTTACGGTATAATTCATATTTTTACTTTTCGTCAACAGTCGCCCCCCCCCCCCCGACCCCCGTCATTGTTTAACAGTCAGGATTTTTGTATGACGGGTAGAAAATTGACTGGCCAATAAAACGGAATATGTAAATTAGTTACAGACGTGTAGCCAATCGCTTCACGCAGCATTTACGTATAAGCCAATAGAAGTTTTCTTAGGCGGGGTTGCAGTCGGATAATATGCAAATCGGTTTATGAATTGCTGCCTACCACTCAGTCCATCAGGATCAACGTACAGTGGAAGCTTTGCGTATGATGCAGCATGGGCACAGACAGTGCATGAACAGACAGTGACTTCATTGTATCATAGATTTAAATCGTGCCGAAAGACTACCTATGTATGTAGCTTTGTCCAACCACAAACCTAGCCTAACTGGGTTTTGCTGATCTGGGCCCAATTTTTCGAAAAAAAAGTTCTCCGTTTCAGTTCTCCGTTTCGAGTGGATCAGTTTAGTAAGTTCTCCGTTTAATACACGGAAAACATTTAAACGGAAAGCCTTGAACAGTGAACATTTAAACGGAGAACTTAAACGCAGGGTTTCTAAAAACGGAGAACTTAAACGGAGAACTTTTTTTTCGAAAAATCGGGACCTGATCTGATCACAGCCTATACCACTCGTTTGGTCAAAATAGTAATCCTACTTTGGACATATGCACAGCGCTGAGGCACAACTTTTTTTGTCAATGAAGTTTTGTGCTTTTCCGCCATCACGTAGGCCTAGGAAGTAGGAAGACAGGGTCCTACACCAAACTGAATAAATTTGACACCATTGCAACTTGGCTGGCCAAAATGAATTGTTTAATAATTTTGGTAGAAATCAAAGTTATAGTTTGGTTCAAAGTTCAAACTGTGATCCATTTGACCACATACCTATGTGAAAAAGTATTTAGCGCTAAAGAGTAACACCCTAAGTGGGCAACACACAAATAGCTCTGCTTCGAAAAGTTCACCTATTTTTCCCAAACATAAAACAGTTACCTGTTCGCTGCGTACGACGAGCTTCATCCGTCAAGAATAGTGACCAAGGTTGGCAAGAAAGTGATGAACAAAAATTTTGTAAAAAAGAGGTACAAAACACATTTTCAATGTAAAAAAAGTGTAAAATTGAAAAATTTTTGTTCATCAATTTCCGGCCACCATTCGTCACTTATTGCGAAGCTTCGTCACTTTTCGCGAGGGATGAAGCTTGTCGTACGCCGACGAACAGGGAACTTTTCTACGCACAGTACTGTATGTCTTAAGCAAGTGAAATCATATTTAGCGCCACTGTGTCGGAATTTGCCCCTTTTAAAGGCCCACTTGTTTGGTTTTTTAGGAATCGCTTAAGGGCAATTCAATGAGGACAAGTGTAAGGACGAGTATGAAATGGGTTTTATTGTTCGTAAATCACGTTTGAACTGTGTGTGATAACTGATTAGTTTTTAACTTTTGTATTGAACAGGTCTAAACTGCACTAAAGTCTGACAAAAAATAGTTGCACCACTTGAGAAATCGAAACATGTGATTTCGGTACTAAAAGAATAGATTTTGGCTATGAAGAGTACAGCAAGCAGTCGCAGAAGTCATGCCACTAAAACAAGTTGGCCCCAAAAGGGGCAATGTTCCTTCCCCGGTGTCTACCTTTCAAGTTTAATTGAATTGTATCTATTCTCCTACTGTACACTACATTCCGTAACTTAAGTACTTACCGTACTCCCTACGTATGTACGTACATTTACAAAAAAGTGCTGCAGGATGTTAAGCATCCCGCTGCAGCGAGCCATTCGGCCCAAATTACGCTTTGATCTGAGCTGAGCACATCAGCTCTAAGAAGCGATAAACAGTGTTATCCAGGGGCTTTTATATACTGCTGGTGAAACATTACGGTGCCGAGGCTGAAAAAGTACACTACAACACTCTACATCGATTATTGATTTTTGTGCATATACGCAGACAAAAATAAGCAGCCAACTCCCAGGCTGAAAACACACACAAAACATACAGGCTATGCATCCTGCTGAGCAGCGTTTAACGCTGCGAACAGTTAGTTTCAAAACAATAGTTCCTTCTCTAGAAGGAACAATAAAGAAGTGGAGCAACTATTTTTTGTCAGACTTTAGTGTGCAGCAGTTGAGCATGAATGAGTGGTGGTAGTGGACCGAGCAGGAGCAGCCATAGTGTTTAGTAAGTGGCAACTAGTGGGCTGGCTCGGTCGGCCCCTGCTGGAGGGCCTGGCGGGTTTGAGGAACAGCCCGGGCCTATTGATTGGCGGCGGTGGGCCAGGAAAGAGCAGGCCGCCTCGCCCGACTGACTTGCACACCATGACTCATGCACGCGCCTGACTAATTACCACGGCTGGCCGCTCAGCACTACACACACACTGTTGCTAGGTCACTGGCTCTCTAATTAAATCCACGCATGTGAATTTTAAGAGTTACGCGATTTTTTAGACTTTGTGTAACTTGTTGGTTGGTATACATACATGCATGAGTTCTGAAGTTTTTTTTACTTGTCTTGGATACTGTGTTTTTGCTGTTTATATGTGTGATATTTTTATAATTACCTATTTGTACATGACTGTTTTAAAATTGTTTGTAGGTATTTCTTCAAGCCGTATCATTCCTGTTCAAGGCCAGACTGCCAGAGACCATTTTGTTCTGGCTTTATGCCAAAAAACTTTTAATCACAAAATGTAATTGAAGGAAGGTTGTGTTCTGTTTCACTTATTTCTCAGCACGGTCAATAATGCCATGTGTTTTCACCCCAAGCTTTTTGGTTCATCTTGTTTTTCTGTGACAACTTTCTCTTTTTTGAGCTCCAACTTTAGGTGAAAATTCTATGTTTGGTCAAAGCCTGTTTCTACTTGTCCACAAGGCCGTTGTCAGGTGAATAGCCACAGACTTAGACAAGTTGATTGTGTTTTCATTGCCATCTGTCTTTTGATCGGTCAGATCTGCATCTTTCGTAATTCGTCAGTTAAAACCAGCCCCAATAAAAACTATTCATATATATATATATATATACACACACACACACACACACACACACACACACACACACACACACACACACACACACACACACACACACACACACACACACACACACACACACACACACACACACACACACACACACACACACACACACACACACACACACACACACACACACACACACATATTACTTCTTCCAGAAAAATTATGAATGACAGTTTTTTGTTCCTTCTGGGCTATTGTTTTATCATAGTTGTTAGTGAAACACTCTCTGTCCCTATATGTTTAGTGTACCACTGCTCTGTTTATTTTTGTCTGCGTATATGCAAGTATGTACGTTATCAATAAATCAATAATAAATAATAGTGTGTTGTAACAGTGATAAAATTTTGCACCCTCGGCACCGTAATGTTTCACAGTATATAAGTGCACCTGGAAAACCCAGTTTATCGCTTCTTGGAGCTGATCTGCTCAGATCAAAGCGTAACTTTATAGCCGTATGGCTAAATGCAGCGGGATGCTTAACATCCTGCAGCATCAATTTTTACGCGGCGGCCTCACTATAGTGCAAATGTGTGCATCAGGAGCACACAAATGCACTTATTCTAGTGTTAATCTGCTGGTAGGTCAGCAAATAACACTGTTTGTGTGGGTGTGTGTACGTACGTAGTAGCAGCGACAATCAGCTGCCCGCTCTCCTTTAGCCTATCTGTCCAGACTAACAATTTTTGCATACAGAAGAGTCACTTGACAAAACCTGTCAGGACAATGTTTCGTAGAATGTTCATTAGCGCGTCGAAAGCAACAAATTTTTAACTGTACAGGACATGGGAACCATGACTTGACGCGACTATGGCTCCCACAGCATGGAATCCGTTCGCTAAGACAGCGTGACGGTTGTCCTTAACCTCCATCCGCTGACTAGCATGCAATTCGCAGCGCATATTATGTATGTAGCTTAGCCGCACCAAAATTTGAGATGCAACTCGTTCGATAACATTCGAAATTTTACAAAATTTTAATTTTAAGATGGCTATTACGTACGGTGTTGTAGCAATATAGTGATCACGTTTGATCACGATCTCCTATGGAGGTATCAAGCGAAAATGACGCTCTATAACATTTTTCTGCTGGAGACTTTTTGGCCGTTACTGGTGACAATTAAGGTTAGCTGGGCACGGTTACACGGTACGAACCGTGTACACGCGTGTAACCGTGTACACGCTAAGCTTAGCGTGTACACGGTTAGGGGTCACTATCCGCGGTTACTTAGCGGTTACAGCGTGTACACGTTAAGACACAGTAACCGCGGATACTGTAACCGTTTACTCTAAACGGATAGTGTAACCGGTTACTCTAAACGGATAGTGTAACCGGTTACTCTAAACGGATAGTGTAACCGGTTACTCTAAACGGATAGTGTAAACGGTTACTCTAAACGGATAGTGTAACCGGTTACACTATCCGTTTTCCGACTTCGTGTATCCGATAAAAAAATGTTCGCTTGGCTGCTGGATTTATGCAAATTAGCCTACAATCGTGCACAAGCGATTTGCCTGTGTGTTATTTCATATACGCATTTGTGTGCAAGCTATATTCTTCAAAATATATGTATAAAGGCATTTATACTGACAGCTCAGCATTGTCCCAGTAGCTCATATGGCAGCTTGCTGGTCTGCAGATCTAGAGATGGGTGGTTCGCATCTTCCCTTGGTCATTCCTCCCCCCTCTGCCTCTTGACGTTTAGTAACCGTGTAACCGTTTAGTAACCAACCGTTTAGTAACCGTGTAACCGCTTAGTAACCGTGTAACCGGCTAGTAACCGTGTAACCGTTTAGTAACCGTGTAACCGTTAGTAACCGTGTAACCGTTTACACGGTTAGTATCCGTATAAACGACTACACGGATACTTAGCGTGTAAACGGTTACACGGTTACACGGATAATTGCAGTAACCGTTAGTTAGCGTGTACACGCGGTTACTAGCCTTCGAAACTAACCATGTACACGGATAGTGATTTTGTAACCGTGCCCAGCCCTAGACAATTGGCTAAGCTAAAGCCTGACAGTTGACAAGTTTTTGCTGGCTTAAAAAAAATTAAGTGCCGCGTTTTATATTCGAAGAATATCCTCAGCACAGCAAGAACGTCGCAACGGAATCTATCCAAATTAAGTTTAACCTTACTCGCAAAACGTGCTTGTTTTGCACGTATCATTTAGTTACGATTACGCTAGGTAGTAGAATAGGATACGTAGTGTATGTAGTTAAAATTAAGCTAAGTAGTAGAGTTAGGATACGCAGTGTATGTAATTAAATAAGCTACATAGGTAGTAGAGTAGGACGCAGTAGCATACAGTAATTATGCAATAGACTCGATCCGTTTTAAACTGAAAGGTAGACACCGGGGAAGGAACCTTGCCCCCTTTTGGGGGCTACTTGTTCATTTGTGCTTCTTTTCACTTCAGCTTTCTTAACAGATTCCGCCTTGTTCTTGAAGTATAGCATATTTAACTGTTTGTTGCAGCTTAGACTATCTCAGGGTTTTGAGCTCACATTTATATAATACTGCCCAATATATTCTGATAAAGTAAACAGAAAATACGTACGTGAATTATAGCCGATCCCATTTTATTTCCCACTTGTGCACCCGGCTCAGTCTCAGTCCTTCATGGGCCCCAAGCCATCATTATTTTCCAAAAAATGAAACATGCGCGAATCAAATTTGGCATGAAACGAGTTTGTGTCAAATCAAATTTGGCCATGTTTTACTTTTGAATGGCCCAGGCCCCGTGAGTCATTCTCCAAACTCACTTGGCTTAGTTTCTAGGAAGCTGTGCTCAAATTCAAATCTCTAATTGCATCTAGCCAATAAAGTCTAATCCAAATTCTCACTAGGTGTCTCATTCAAGTTTGCAAGTTTTTCTAATTTGCATAAGTGTCCAACGCTTCATTCATTTTCCAACGTGACTGTATTGTGTGCTGGCAGTATTTCTAACGCTACTTTAAACTCTTTCATCGCACTTCTTGTGAGCCACTGTTCTCAGATGTTATTTTTTGCGCGGCCGCCTTGGCGGCCGTGCGTGCATAGTAAGGGTTGTAGCATGGCTGCAAGTGCACTCAGAGGTTTGTATGCACGATGCGATGGAAAGCTCCGAGTGCAATGCACGAGTGCGCGCAGCGCACGAGTGCTTTGCACGAGGGCTTTTCAAGCAGAGTTTCATACGAATCTCTGAGTGTCAGTGCTGGCCATGATACAACAGACTTGTCACATGGCCTTAACACGTAAAAAATAAAAAGGTATAGGTAGCGGTAGGATTCGAACCCACATCTGTATCTGACTATGATTTCCAGTCAGTGCCGTATACCACTCGGCTACGCTACCTTGGATGAAAATCTTATGCCATATGTACTTTCTCTTTATACATGACAGTATAGAGAGAAGTTCTGCTAGCAGTGTGTGAGTATACCTAAACATGCCTACGTCAATGAATATGCAACCTTTACACTGTACGTACAAGATATTGATCACTACTTGCCATTTACCAAACTGAATCTGGAGCAGCCGTGGTCGAGTGGTTACGATGACTGGCTACAAATCTTGATGGTTTGGTGAGCGTATGTTCGATTCTTGTGGTTCTTTTTAGGTTGATTTCTTACTCCTGCGTCGGGGTGCGACAAATCTCTGAGTGCACGCTAAGTCTAATTTGACGATGCTTATAGTGTGTTTAGTGAGTGCAACATATCTCTGAGTGCACTCTTGGGAGTTAAGCGACTAGAAGTGTAGCACGTATCAGAGATTTGTTGCATGACTACTTACGCAGAGGCCATGTGACAATTTCAGTTGATGCACTGAGACTGAAAATGCATGTAAATCATGCTGAGTTTGAGTGCATCACTGAAGCCTGCAGAAATGATCGGCTGGCTATGTTGTGTGCACGCACGTTGTATGCGCGCGCGCGCGTGTGTGTGTGTGTGCGTGTGTGCGTGTGTGCGCGCGCGCGTGTGTGTGTGTGGTATGTAAGTAGTTGTGTATACGAGTGCGTGTCTCCACATGATAAGCGACAATGGCAGGTTGACAATCGATACCTGTCTGCTCTGCAATATCGACTGTTCAAACATTCGTTCACGTAACAATACTCCAGCAAAAGCTTCAGTTCCAATGTTAGTTGCAGTATAAGACGGAGCTGTGGCCTGAAGGTGAATGCGTGTGACGACTAACTAAACGTTAATGAGTTCGATTCTCATCAGCTCAGCGATTTTTGCACTTTTTTTCATTGCGTGGCACTCGTCTGCGAAGCCCTCTACTTTTCCCTCGCATAGCGTGCGTACAATACATGAGAGCACGCTTGACGTGCTATATATACAGTATTGTGAAGAAATAGAACGTCTGAACCGAGTGCAAGTATTCTGAACTCAGAAACCACGAAAAGTGATTCTTTCTTGATGCGATCAACAAGACAGGCTGGTACGTGGCTGGCAGACTAAATCGCGATAAATTCTTAAATTGTATGTACTTACACATACGTAAAACGTGATCGTCAACAGAATTATGTCAGTAGTCAGTACTGGCCAATTTCCGAAGTCTCGTGATACATTAAGAATCAAATAAAGATGAATCTCTGCGTAACATCTTCATCCGAAATTAGAAGGCCTATTGGCAAAAAATTTGGTGCATGCCGCGCCTAATTTTACCGATGCGGTAAAATATTACTTATTGTCATCATGTGTAAATACAGTACTCTCGTCAGCAGAAGTGCTTGTTCTTATTGTTATGTACGTATTATTTTTTATTTTAATATGTTCTATTGAAGTTGTCTGCTGAGATATTGTTTAATAATTTTCCGTGTATTTTTTCTTTTATCTATTCAATCAGAGTTCATGTTCAAAATTATAAAATACGCAGCTTATCTAGGTATTGGTTAATGCAGTTCGACAAATGTTCTGAATTTTATTGACCTTTGACAGACCTTGTACACTCACTCTCTCAGTGACTTATACCCGTTTTATCCTCAGTCCGCCAAAGTTCCTGGGAGTGATTATGTTGAAATGGTGGCAGTGTTATATTTCATAATTAATTGCAATGTTAATGTGGAGTGGAGTGGGTCAGGTTATGACTTGCTTCAGCCCAACAGATGTCAGCTTGGCACCATTCCGACCAGGAGTACATGCGTTAATGGGGCTGGGTTTATGGGTTGAGTGCTCACAGTATGCTCTGGGCCAATACCCTGCAGTTTGCACTAAGAGTAGAGCTCATTCACCGTGCTCATTTTTGACAAGTCGAGTTATCTTCTCCGGCTTTTAGTTAAGATGAATGAAGTCTTTTTGTAATCAAAACATTTGGCACAAATTCACTCATGTTCGTTCAATCTAAGTTTGATAGAGGTAAAATACAAAACTCAACACCAAAAGCAAAATCTCGCAGTAGAGAGTTATGCAACGCAGTGAAGGAGAACCTCAGATAACGCACATAATTAAACTGTTTTATGGATAGAAAAAAATTGGTGGCAGAATCTTTGGCATTGAAGATGTAGAAAAACATAAATTTTGATTTAGATTCTAAAATTTTTTTATCAGAAAACATGTTAAGCTGACACGTGCTATTTAATTGATTGCTGCTATTTGTTGATTAAAGCCCAGGTTCATAGTTGTCGTTGAGGACATAGGGACACGGACAAGGACAATTTTCGGTCAGCTCTTGCGAAGAATTGACAGAAGCGTTTCGCTTAAATTTTTGTATACCGTCTGGAAGTGACGTCAGCCGTCTGCATGCGAAAAATTGCAAATTTGGCCAGATATGTATGTAGCTCTATTGGAATTTCTCAAGGACAAAACCACGAGGACAAAGGACAAGGACGAGTATGAACTGGGCATTTCGCCCTCAGTCCGCCAGCCAGTTAGCCACCCAATGCTTAGCGTCTTTGTGGTTGATGTAAAGTTAGTGGCGTGAGTGGGTGTTGTTTGTTTGCGTGGCCAGACAACTTGGCGGGTTCACGCTTGGCTTAGTCTTCAGTCTAGCGTGACGTGGCTGACGTTGGGGACCACTTGTGGGTTCGCTGGTGCGCTTCTTTCCATTCAAAACTACACTGTCCGTCAGGCTGTACGCTGACACGCCTTTTCCAAATCGTCTCAGTAGGTCTGTGCCGTCAAGGAGAAAACAGGTTATCTAGTTCTAGTGTTATTTATAGTGGTCATATATGGCTATGGCTATAATTCAGCCCATGCAAAAAGTATCTCCCAAGCGTTTCTGCACTGGCTTAAGAGCACGTCCTTTGTCGACAAGAACAACAGTTTGGCGAAAATCTGGATCACATATATAATATGTAGGATGCCTCAACCTGGTTTAACGAGTCGCTTAGTCAAAGCTGTTTATTACGCTGTAGTTACAAATGACTAAGAGCCTAACCTGACCCAAGCCGGTTCATTTAGGACAATATTGTTTCTGAGCTTACAGTAATTAGTAGTTTTTTATTCTGAATCATCGGACAGTGTTGATTATTTATACATGTAGCTAAAATTCTGAAAGCTGAAATAGCTTAGCATATTGAGAAACTGTAGACAATTCCAAACATTCATCAGTGGAGTATACTATAAAACTGACAGATAATACTAATGGTAGGCAATCTCTCGCACAACTAAGATCAATTATATAGGTATGTAGTCTTATAAGACCAGAATAGTATCATTTAGTTTTTTCTCAGCAATCTGAAGTAGTTAAAATAAAATCACTAAAATGATTTACACTCACAACTCAGCAGCCACTGTTGTAATTTTTTAAAAAATTTAATCTTAGATTAAAAGGGTGTATAAAGTGTCCATGAATTTTACAGAAAAGAAAAAAATCTAGTACTGTGATCTAACTTTTACCTAACTAACCGAATCTGAATCGGGACTGAAACCAGCTACGATTTAAAGTCTTTTTTGTGCCAAGACAGTGTCGTCACTTTCCTTTTCTCGCAACATCCTGACCTTATGCTTCGGTATACTTTATTAAGGCTATTAGATTATATTAAGAAGTAGGTTTGTTCCATTCCGTGGGTTGACGTATATATCAGCCCGTGAATCCGAACTTGCGAAACAACCAATTCAACAAGTTGTTTTTAAACTTATCCTAATTTTCTAATAACCTCCAATTTTTATAAATGAGATTAACAACCCGAATTTGGTTTTAATTAAACGTTTCCACGATTATACATTAAAGTGATTATGCAACAAACAGACAGACTTTAAGTAATCCAGCTTATTTGTGGAAAATGCTTTGAGTTTGCGTGTAGCAGAAAAGTTTTCCCAATTCCAAACTTGGAGAATCTACAAAGTTTCCATTTCTTCAGCGGAGCCCATTTGCGAGAAGCTATTTTTCAGTGTCAGTTCGTCACGAGAGGCATTCGTCATGTTGCACGGCCAGTCCAGTTTTACACGCCATTCTTGCATTTGCCAATTCTCCTATGATTTTCTTTTTTGACTGAGAGTCATTTTTTAATCTCCTGTGCTGTGTTGACTGCTGATAGACATACGTAAGGAGTAAGGACATTAATGGTTGAGGGTAGGATCGCAGACCAGTCTTAGGGCCAATTCCTTTACAGGATTAAACGGACTGTACTTATTTTATTCGGAGGTGTAGGAATGCCAAATCGGATTAACGGACTAAACGAGTTAGAATAAGTCAGCGGCTTAATTTTAGTCTGACCCCATTCCAAAACTGCCACCGGACTAAACAGATTTAACATGCACGCTTAACACTAAGCCCGTTTAGTCCGATTAAAAAGCAGCGCGCTAAAAGATAAGTCCGTTTAATCCGGAGGTTTTGGAATGGCATTTTTCAGCATCATTTTTAAACCGTTTAGTCCGATTATAATTAATCCTTTAATCCGGTAAAGGAATAGACCCTTATTCTCTGCATTTATTCACCAGAGCTGATTCAGTCTTGTTTCTGACTGTATGTCTTGTAAACAAAAATACAATGGCGTGCTTAAAGCAGCATGCACAATGATCATTGTTCGGTGTAAGCCCACGTCCAATCTCAGAGTTTTTTGCGATCAGCTGTTTAGCTAGCGAATGAGAAGTGTAATGAGCAAAGTTTTCACATTTTTTCAATGGAGTACTCTTTTAATTACTCTTGATAGTCCGTACCATCATTGTATCATTTCTCATTCACTCTGCAGCATTCTGCACTAGGTGGAGTGTGGGAGTCGTGCACAATCATTAAGACATGTACATATGTTTCAGGTATACCCCGTGTCTGGTACAAAACACCGGTGCCTTTTGAAACGATGCGTAACCCCCAAGCATGAGTGGCTCAGTGCGGAGATACAGTCGCCATTTGGAGGAGTTGAGGCACATTTCTCAGCACAAGCACAATATTTATGATAATTTGCAAACTCAGGTGAGCTGCTGAAGTGCGCACTTTTGATCTATCCTTATGGCTTTCAGCATACACTGCCAAGCATATAGCGTTCATAAGGAATGATAGATTTTTTGCGCCAACCTTTTGATTTGTCTGATGCTCTGTGCATCTAGATTACATGTACCAGAGCTTTCACTTTTATTGTAAGTTGATGAACGTTTGATTTTGATGAAGTTAATTTTGCACTGATGGATTCGGTAGTCTCATGTTATCTCAATATTCATGCGAATGTGCGATGATTGTGTAGGTATACATCACATTCTATACCTCGGCAGGCAGGCACTCTTTCCTTTTAATTAAATATAAACAGGCCAAAAGAAAAGCCTCAAAAAACTTTGCTCCAATTGTGTTTATTAATTTTACTTTTAAGGGTCATGTAAACCTAGCTTCAAATTCCATCTAGAACATCCGTTATGTTTTGTATGTATAATGTTTGTTTGAATTGTTTCAGGAAGCGAGCGTGGACAACAATGGGCTGGTGGGAAAGAAAACGGCCAAAATCAAGGAGTGGATCGATTTCAGACTCAAGGAGGTGAGACGGGGCCAGGGGGCTTCCCAATTCAATATACCTATGATTGATTGATTGATTGATTGATTTATTACCAAAAGACAAAAAACAGAGAATTACCAGCATATGTAGAATCCAAAAAATGGACATACTATGCTAATACGAAACAATGTATGAAAAAGTTGCATAAAATTTAGTTTACAGTGCAATAAAACAGCGAAATGAATATTATATGTTAAAAGTTCAAATAAGCTATGCTATGCTATGTTCATTTACAAGGGTTTAAATAGTACAAGCTTATGGTATATACTGTTCTGTAAAACTGTCTAGAAAACATGTGTTATTTATGGATATATTACATCCTTTAAATGTAGCGTGAGGTTTTTACAAGAAGGTATTTCTAATTTCATGCGTAGACTGTTTCAGGAAAACATTAGCATAAAATAAATAACGGAACATTAAGCACTTCCAAGTTTTGGTCCAGAAAGGAAATGTATTCTAAAATGGGACAATATTTTTTGCGGCGAGTCTGATTTCTGTCTCTGTCTAAAAATCCAAAAAGCCATACATCTTTTTTGGTTGGCTTAATGGTACCAGCGTGATGCATCTTTGTTTTCTCTATTTTCTATTCCAAACTTTCAAACTCTGCCTCTGCCTTTGTGACCTTCTAATACATTATCGCGGGTTGTTGTGACATTTTCTGCGGAATGTTACCACATGCATGATTGTTTGTGTCGGAAAAAGATGCCCCCCCAGAAATCAGCAATACAGTAAGATGACCTGACTGACATAGCATTGGTCATATCGTGACCTCCCTCAACCGCTTGCGCATGTTTTTCGCCGTCGATGGTGCGTTAAGCTTGATTTTTTCACACATTTATCTAATCTCAACTCCAACTCTGTCTTATTCTTGTAGCCTTTTCATATTACGTACTTCAGAAGGTTGCCGTGTTTTTGTTGGAAGACCACTTACTGTTTAATGGTCGGTTGACTAGTTTCAGTAGAAAATGATTCATTAAATTTGACGTACTGACGCTGAATAAAAGTGACAGTTTGATTTTTATGCCTTTTTGTCTCAGCATGGCGAGCGTTGGGTCACAGGGTCTCTCATCGTTTCACGCCACTCATTCAAATGGACATCTTTCAAACCCCAGCTTATAAATCTCACACGATCCTTCTTAATTTCCGAGTGACATCAGATGGACAGATCACAGGGTCAATCATTTTTTCTAAATGCTTTTGTGTTTTATTAATAAGTTAGCTTCTTATCTAATTACTACTTTTTTTCTGACTAGGCCGTTCAAACTATAACTTTAAATTGAATTCAAGTGGCCAGAATTTTGCATTATTTTGCAGTCATAACTCCTTCATCAATTATAGCTTAGCTACAGAAAGTTGGTGGACAGTGTTGAGTCAATCCAACGCCAAAAAAACAGTTTGAAATGTTTTATTGCAATCAATAACTATGTAGGTACTAATAGCAATAAGACTGTTATGTCCAGCCATGCTGGTCCTTACGCACACAGACAGGGGGTCTTATCCAAAATTGAATTTCTCGGATTAGATTTAATTTTATTTTGTCAATATTAACGCAGCGTCAGTTAAAAGTAAATTACTGAAAGTTGGCACATACCGATATAACGTATGTCAGCCATGCAGGGCGAACTTTCAGCCGGCTATTTTAATTTTGTGCTGTTATTAATAAAATTAGTTTTAATGTTATCCGTTAAATCCAATTTTGGATAAGGCCCGTGGACAAGTTGTACGGAGACAGCCGTAGAAGGTAGGCTTACATAACATAGTGTGTTGGATTGGTTGCATTGGTGTACTAGAGCGAAGTGTTTGTGTGGTTTATCAATCGGCGGACTAATTGGACAGGCTTTGTAATGTGCATCTGGACAGCGGGAGATTACAACCCTGGCTGGCCCGCCTGATTAATTATTAACTGTTCACACTAATTTCAACACATTCTGCCAAACCAGTCAATAATAAGCACATCTGCTACGCTATTTGAATTTTAAGCTTTACTAAATTATCCGCTGGTAATTTTCGGTTTGGGTTTAATTCTGACACATGGTTTAATACTGTGTAGGAATTTTTTACAAATGTGGCGTTTTTTAAAAAATGTAGTGTGCATAACCTTTCAGGCCACAAGTTTTGCCGTATGGAATGTGAGATGTGTTTGATTATACACCGTAAGGGTAATGATGGTGACAAAATAGTGGATAATATAGGTGGAGACATACTATGGGCCTATTGCTTTACCGGATTAAAGGGACTTATAATCGGACTAAACGGTTTAAAAATTATGCTAAAAAATGCCATTCCAAAACCTCCGGATTAAACGGACTTAACTTTTAGCGCGCTGCTTTTTAATCGGACTAAACGGACTTAACTGTGCACGCTAAAGTTTAGTCCAGTGGTAGTTTTGGAATGGGATCAGACTAAAATTAAACCGTTGACTCATTGTAACTCTTTTAGTCCGTTTAGTCCGATTTGTCATTCCAAAACATCGGACTAAAATAAGTCCAGTCCGTTTAATCCGGTAAAGGAATAGGCCCTATGTATATACTAGTCTGCCATAGGCCTGGTTTCACAAACAATGAATGGCGACTCAATAGTCCTGCAATTGTCATCGATCTACTTCCATTTGATAATTTATAAAGACTTATAAAAATACGACTTATAAATAAATATATACAAATATAGATAAAATTTATAAGACTTAGTGCTGTGTCAGTGTTGTGCCGAGTCCCCAAAGTCAAATTTAAGTAAATACGTGTCAGTGCACCATTTTGGCTCTCCCCCATGCCTCATCAAGTCCTGCAAACAAGACCACGGAAACTCAGTTTGGGTCATTCTACGCTGACCAGCCAAACTTTCCTAGCCAGACATGCCAGAGCCCCAAAACCAGCTCGGGTTTCAGTTGTTGAATGGCGACTTTGCATTCAAATTATGTGGGCTGTGAATGGGTCGGTAGAGTTGAGGGGAGGGGTTCATGTGTCATCAGTCTCGGCCCACACTAATTCTCCAACATTGCTTTTTCAAGGCTTTATATTCCAAAGGGCAAAGGTGTACTAAACCGAGCTTTGCTCCTTTTCACCTTTTGTACTCGAGCGCAAACTTTGGTTGATTTCTAATTAGTCTAAAGGCCTATTCACATGAGGGCGCATTTTGCTCCATGGCGCATTGCATTGCGTACGCCATCGCGCATGAGCGGGCGCATTCTATTTTCACACTGCCTGTTGCATTATTTCACACAATAGTAGACAAGGGTGCGTGTGCGCCGGCTCATGCGCCCGCCGATGCGCGCCCCCATGCTCCCTCGTGTCTTAACGGGAGTGTTGTTGAAGCGTGGCCATTTCTGTGTCATCAGCTGTTGTGATTGACTCACCGGATCCTACCCCTCTCACCATTCAAACCGCAGCGTTGTTGTGTACAAGCACTAGCCGCACTTTACCCCGTTTAGCAATTACGTGTCTGACAATCGTGCCAAAGTGTCAGAGCGCTTATGTCTAGGAGAACTGGTTACGACATTTGCAATTACCCAAAACAGCTGTGAAGCCCGGATATTTTGCTCCTCAAGGAGGTTTCACTTGCTGTTTTCAATTGGCCAAGGTACTTAACTAAATACTTTTATTAGAAAAAATGCGTGATTGCTGCAACAACGCTTGTTAGTCTTCGGAGAGGTGCTCGGCAAGTAAGCTCCATTTTGTAGCCATTTTGACTAGACTACTTTTTGTCTGAAACCAGCAGCTAGAACTTCAGTTTTCATTAGCAAACGGGGAAGTGGATCAGATCAGTACTGAACCAGAAGGATTCAGACAACCAAAAAGAAAGCTCGGGGGTGATCTTTAGACAGAGCACACTTCTTATAGCCATTGGCAGCCACCACTGAACTTTTGTACTGCGAGTTATCTTTGTACTTTTTTCATAACGTCATAACACAGAAATTGTGTATGAAAAAAGTTGGCTAATTTCCATTTCAAAACTATTCTGTAAGTTCTTTTTTCACACCCACTGCCTAAATTTTTAGCTTGCCATACATTAGGTATGTTCCGCTTGTGTCTTCAGGTCTAATTTAGTCTCTTTAAGGTGGTAGCAACAATTTTGACAATTTCTCATATTATCAGCAGTTGCCGTTGATCTGCAGGATGTAGCTCATTATCAGTCGATGGTGAAATTCATTCAAATTTTGATTACATAAAATGGTCAGATGTATAAGCGTAAGTCCCTATTTGTACCTCAAGGATGTGAAATCTCATCAGTAATTATAAAACGCAAAAGTACTGTAACTTCGAATGTAACCACAAGTTTACACCAAACTAAAACTTTATACAAATGAAACAAAAGATTTAACGTGAACTTAGCTTAGCTGATAGCTGTCAGGCTTAGCTTCGGACATTACCTGACAGGGCAGCGCCGTGCTGAGTCACCGAGTGTCTTTCTCTCCAGCCCTCTTTTTTTCAGCCTTCTCCACTAATGCGTCTTGAAATCCGCCAGCCCTGCCCATTTGATCCAAACTAAGCAATTTTGCTGTCTTTGGGGCGCTTGAAAGTTTTTTAATGATTAACTCGGAGCAATTTGGGGCCGAGCCATATTTCTTTAGCACAGCTGGATGTCTCTCTCTGTCAGTCTTTCTCAGCATTCTATCTTTCACTATTGTATTTCATGCCAAAAACGATTAGGGCTTTTTATATTTTCTAGTGATTCTGTCAGCTTGGCGCCCTGACTTGTGCACCACTGGGGGTCTTATCCAAAATTGGATTTATCGGATTAGATGTAACCTTATTTCGTCATCAACGCAGCGTCAAGTGCACGTAATTGACTGAAACTTGGCACACTTATAGATTATCTATGTGAGACGTGTAAGGCGAAATTTCAGCCGGATATTTTTGTTTTCTGCTGTGTTATTTGCAAAAGTAATTTCAATCTAATCAGTTAAATCTAATTTTGGATAAGACCCCTTGCTTTGCTAACTGCCCCACAGTGCCACTCGCTGCTGCAGTTGTTGTTGTTGTTGTTGGCGGTCTGGTGCTACAGGAGAGTTACAGCAGATCAGTGGCGGCTCTGAAGGACTCCCACAAGTTGTAGGCCGCCTCCGGCTGCATCGAGAGGTCCAACATGCTGGTGATGCAGTTGGCTTGCCGCACCCTGAGCAGGCGTGGGCAGTGGAGTAGAATGTGGACATTTGTTTCAGCTTCTTCCCCGCACAGTCTACATGTTGGGTTTTCAGCTTTCCCAATGCGGTGACAGTATGCTTTTAGATGGAGAGAGTGCCCGATACGAAAGCGCCGGAACTCCACAACTTCCGACCGAGTTTTGCCTTCTTCCCAGTGGTTCGATGGTGGTTTGTCGCCATATGTGGCAGCGCTTCTCTCGTGTGTTATTACACGTTGCTTGAATCGTTGGCGGATGGCGGCTTTGGATACATCTAGGAGCCATCCAACTGCTGACTGGTCCATTTGGCATCCCCTGGCTGCCAGGGCATCTGCTCGGTCGTTCCCAGTTATTCCACAATGGCTGGGTACCCACGTGAAGACAAGTTCTTTTCCTTGGAATGTTGCCAGTGATGTAAAAATAGAGGCCAGAATATTATTTTTGGTAGATGTTGGGCGTGATTGTAGTGCCTGTAGGGATGAGAGACTGTCTGAGATTATTCTGGCTTTTGTCCACGTATCTTGGCAAGAGGCTAGCCACTTGAGAGCTGTATCTATGGCTATCATTTCAGATTGGAAAGACGAGCAAAGCCGGCCACTGGGAATGCTGACTTCGGCGATTTCTGATCCCATGCTGTCAGTGATGTAAAGTCCTGCCCCCCCATTTATGTTGCCACCCGCTGAGCCGTCGGTGTAGAGCAGGAACTGGAACGAGTCTTTGTCTTGCTCTAGCTTCGCCATTCCGTGTCGGTAGTTTTCACTTATGTCTTTTGACCTATGTCCTTCTGTGTCGAATTTGAGCTTCGGTACGTATTGCCATGGTGGCGCATTGTCAGGAAATGTCCACACCAGCTGGTGAGCATGCTCTCCGTTGGCGCTGTTGCTGTTGTTTGCAGCAACAGGGTCGTAGCACAGATCGTCGGCAGAGGCAGACGAAGCGGACTGGTTGTTAATTTTGCGACAACGCATGGCCCCATTGGGCAGGTCAGAGGTCGCCGGGATGTTTTCTGCCTGCCTAGCCCTGTGCTGTTCAGGTTGCCGTTGTTGTTGTTTTCCTCGGCTGGCACTGTCCTGTTGTTGCTCAGTTTCTCTAGTTTCTCTGGGTGCTTCGCCGAGTTGCTCGCCGTTTCGGTGCGTTCGGTGTCCATTTTTCATTTTTGGCTTGTTTGGCATGGCTGTATTTTTGGCAAGGGCAGCTGCCATGGGGAAAATAGTTTTCCATATCTTACTGCTCGTACTTCGCCAGTCCGGTTTTTTCAGCCTCTTCTTGGTGCTAGTCGTTATTAGCTGTCGTCGCGGGTTCGTTGGTGCTGCTCTAACGCTTTTTTCAAAAGCTATTACCGCTAGTTCAGTAGCTCTTGTCGCAAGGGGCATGAGATTGGCTTCGAGGAGCACCGCATCGGTCGGGGAGGTGGCAGTCGCCCCAAGGATAGTTCTGGCAGCTGCATTTTGGCACGATTCTAGCTTCTTAGCTCTTGTGTCTGACACCCAGGGTCTCCACGCACACGAAGCATACTCTAGGATAGGGCGTATGAGCGCCTGGTAGGTCATTCTGAGGAGTGCGGTATCTAATCCCCAGTCTGTGCTGGCGAGGCACTTTAGGATACGCAGTCTCTGGCTGGCTTTTTCACAAGTCTTTCGGACGTGTTCGTCGAACGTCAACTTCGGATCTAGCGTGACTCCTAAGAAGATTGGATTTTCGTTATAGGCCAGTGGTATTCCGTCGATGGTGATATTTGGTCGTGACTTAAGGCCATTTGAGAAGCAGCTAATTTCACACTTATTGATGTTAAGCCGTAGCAGCCAATTCTTGCTCCAGTTTACCACAGCTGATACCGCATCCTGGAGTCGTTGTGCTGCTGTCGTTATGTTCTTATGCTGGCTCCATAGCGCTATGTCGTCCGCAAAGAGGCTAGGTATCACTTCGTCGCCTATTTCGTCGGTCACATCATTTATGAATATTAGAAAGAGTATTGGGGATAGCACCGCTCCTTGCGGCACCCCTTGTTTCATGATCACCGCTTTACCCGTTTCGCCGTTGTATCTAACCCACGCTTTTCGGTTAGCCAGCCAGCTCTGGACCCACCGAGTCAGCCTGCCATCAAGATTCATACGGGTCATCTTTAGTATTAAGGCATCTCGCCATACAGTGTCGAATGCTTTTGCGTAGTCCAGTAGGGCCATAACGGTTTTTTCCCCACGCTCAAATCCATCGCTCACTCCTTGCGTTAATCTCAGTAGTTGATCTTCCACAGACCTGTGGGGTCTGAAGCCGGCCTGGTTCGGGTTTAGGAGGTGTCTGGACTCTAGGACGTGACGTAGCCGAGATGTTATTACCCGCTCCATCCATTTGCCTATGGTAGACGTGAGGCAGATGGGCCTGTACGACGACAATTCTTCAGGGTCCTTGCCTTCTTTCAGTATTGGTATTATTTCTCCTTGGCGCCAGTTTTGAGGGATTGTGTTCTCCGTCCAGGATCGATTGAACAGTTCGGTAACAAACTGAACAGCTGGCGGTGGCAGGTGTGTTAGGAGCTTTGGGTGCACATGGTCTGGGCCCGGTGCTTTGGTGTCGTCGATTTCGCGCAGAGCCTTCAGGACTTCGTATTCAGTAAACTCACAGCCTTCGTCTGTCCCCTGGGGGGAGTTACGTAGGGCCTGGTTGGCCGCTCCCTTAACCCATCTCTTGTCCTTCGGTATAACTAGCTTACTGGTCGCGGCATAGGCACTAGCGAACGCACTGGCTTTCTTTTGGTCGGATTTGTATATTATCCCTTTGAGCTTCAGTACATTGCCCCCGCTAGTATGGCCATTCCCTCTGATCCGCTTGAGCATTGACCAGACTTTGTTTGCCGCGTTGTTGCTTGCGAGCATCTCAGCCCACTGGTCTCGTTTCATTTTGCTGACCGCATCTTTCACCACTTGTTCTTGTTCCAGGAGTTCAGATGCTTTTGCTGGTAGATTTTGTTTGAGTTCGTCGCGCAGGCGCATTTCGTTTCTTACTTCGGCGCTTACGATTTCTTTATTGTTTGATCTAATTTTCTTCAGGCCAATGTTCCGATATGCCGCCTTTAGTATACTTTCCCTTAGCTTTTCTTCCATCTTGTTCAATGGGCCTTCTGTTGGTATTGTCTTGATCAGTTGTTCTACGTCTTGCCTCTCGTAGGCCGGCCAGTTCGCCATCTCCCAGCACCAGGTATATTGTTGTGATTTTGGTCGCAGGCATATCTTAGCAGATGGTTCTAGGATGATCACGCTGTGGTCACTGCTCAGTTTATGCTGTACTCTCCACTGTAGGTTCCATCTGCGTATGTCGTCTTCGTGGCATATGGTTAGGTCAGGGGTGGACGGGCGTCCAGTACCACGTTCGTGTCGAGTCACCGTGCCATCGTTGAGGGCGTACATACGGTTGGTGTCAAGCCAATCGGAGATGGCGCGCCCCCTGGAGTCTTCGGCCGCATTATCATCCCACAGGCCATGGTGAGCGTTTAGATCTCCAAGAATAATCCAGCTCTTGCCACTGGGGAGGGCGCTGGTGAATGACCCGACTCCACTACAAGCGTTTTCAGGTGGCAGATAGATGTTTGCTAGGTACATGTGGTCATCGTCATCGAGAAATACTTTAATGCTGAGTATTTCCATGGAGGGTGTTCTGTCGTCGACTGTTTTTCCTCGACTTATTAGTTCATACGGTATCCCTTGCCTGATAAAGAACACCAGTCCCCCGCCTCTGCTCAGTCTTCCAGCTCCTTCTCTTTTGCGGTCTTTGCGCACTATCGAATAGCCTGGGAGTTTGATTTCTTTGTCTTCGGCGCGTAGCTTTGTTTCCTGTATAGCTGCTATGTCTACGCTATGTTCTTCCATGAAAGCCTGTAGTTCCGGTATTTTGGCCAATAGATGGTCACAATTCCACTGCATTATTCTTACGCATTTTTTGGGATCATTTACTTTCCTGCTCTTGTCCACTGCTATCTGCCGTGCTGTATGCGACTCTTGGTTGCAGGGGAGATTTGCTTCAGCTGAGCATAGTTTGCATTTCCACGTTCCAGATTCTTTCCATCTCTGTTGGAGTGTCCTGCTGGCGGTGTCCATACATCTCATATGATATGTCGATAGGCAGTGGGAGCATTTCACCCCACTGTTTCCACGGATGGCTTTTCTGCATTCATTGCAGTAGCATTTCCTAGGGCGTTGGTCGTTGCCGTTTGTCCCGGAGTGGTTTAGGTTCGCCGGTGTAGTAGTGGGTATGGTGAGTGAGCTGGTCCGGGTGTCTGGGTTTGCTTCTGGTGGGACTCTAGCTGCCCCCCCCGCCATCCAGGGTGGCAACTGGGCTGCTTGGTTCCCTAGTTTCGCCGCATCTCCGACATAGCCATCCTTCTCTCACTCGTCTCTGTAGCGCTGGTATTCCGGTACATTGAGCATGGCACTTCGCCGTGCATGCCCCACATACGTAGGGATTAGTGCCCCGCCTGATAGCCCTGCGGCAAAGGCAGCACATTTCGGGGTGTTGTGATGGTGGAGTTGTAGGCGTCTCAGAGTGGGGGGAGGCTTGCTCTGTCGTAGTGGTGATCAGACTACTGGCCCTGTTGTCGCACCGTTGGCATGTCCATTGAGCATCCTGTGCAGCCTCTTTCTGGGCTGCTCTTCCGCTCACCCCGCTGCAGCTCTTGTGGAGTTTATTGCTGCATAGGCTACAGGTTATACAGCCAG
>JASANF010008785.1:0-20938 GCA_030248245.1 Trissonchulus sp. WLG1_4
GCGGTTGCATCTGTAAGTTTATCGGTACTGGGCCTAGCCTGCTGACAATTTCTTATGGACAAGTAAGACCAGGCTCATAAAAATTCAAGCGATGCCAAAATTGATCTAGCCATACCTCAAATTCCTTTATTTTCTCTTGCACTTCCGGCAGGCTATACCAAGAAAAATTTGGCGATTCCTCCAGTCTGTGAATCTCAGCCTCGATATTGTGCAACCAACGACGCACGTGTCCCACCGAAACGCAGTGGCCGCTGCTGCCTGAAATACAAAAAGGGAATAATTGGAAATAAAAAAACAAAATAGTAAAAAAGTGCCGACAACTCAAGTTCACATACGGTATTTTTGCAGTATTGAGTTATGAATTCACCAAATCCAAATCTTGACAGTCAATAGTTCTTAAGGCCCGGTTCATACTTGTCGTTAAGGACATACGGACAAGGAGCAGAAAAATTTAAATGAATATTATGAGACATCGACAGAATCATTATTTAATTTTTCGCACGTTGTTTGGGAACCGATTACGGAAAAACGATAAAGACCAGAATAATGACAAGTAAAAACCGGGCATAAGGGGGGGAGCAACTGTATACATATGTGAAAACTTTAGGTTCTCCGATGCGCTTCAAATTTGCACACAATGTAGCCCTAGTGAAGGCGCATCGCAGATGTAACAAACTGGAACCTAATGTCTTAGCCTGCCTAATGTCTTATCTAAACCTCTATGATTCAATTACAGTTAAAAAGTTATTCGTCATGTAAGTGATCTAGTGTTCTCGATCTTTTATAACAGCAACCATTGTGACGACACTGTCTGAGAATTTTGTCAACGGGGAAGCGCGAACGCAAGCCCCTCACACAAAAATGACGACGTGGATGTACCCACATTTGGGGTAATCCCAGGGGTCAACCAGCACGGAGTGCAAAGCACCGGCCTCGCCCTACCGGGGCCCTCTTCCTGATCAGGGCAACCCGGCCGTCCAAGTAAGTTTAAGTATCATCGCATCAAAAATCCATATGTATACACTTGTGAAACAGTCATGCAACAGGTTTCGTTACTTCATGTACAAAAATTATATATTTTGCTTCATCAATTTTACATCAAATTTGCACTCAACGAATTTATACCAAACAACAGAAACATGCTATGAACAACCACAGCGAGCCAAAATAGTGATAATTTTTTGTACAACTCGATTTTTCATTTTTTATCTTAAAAATGGGTGGTGATCTGGACCAATTTTGAACAAAAATTATAAAAAATCTTTGTTTGTCACTTTCCGGCCAACCTTAATGACTTTTCTGCTTCTTTCTGTTCCTGTAGCTCTGAGGAGGCTCAGTACGGCTGGGCGGGTGCTAGCACCGACCCACTTCCTAAAGAAATTCCATACCTGTCCCCGGATCCCCCACAGGGCGTCCACAGGGTCTGCCCTCAAAATAGTTCTTCGAACTCCCTCTGTAGTAGGACACCTGGCCACTAGGTGCCACACATCTTCCTCCTCTAGGATGCAGTGTTGTAGGCAGGGTAAAGCGAAAAGCTAACTCCAAGCCTGTGCCTGTACTGCGCTAATAGCATGAAGTGTCACTTGCTTCTCAGTTGGGTATAGTCGTTCTTTCCGGCTCAGACTGGCTTCTAGTCGAGGGTCTGGCAGTAGACCACCCATTGTGCTGTTCTCAGTAGCCATCTCCCTGTAGTCTGCACACTGTGTAAAATTCTTCTCTGATCTTTCTTTTGATTACTGCTTTACGGTTGGAAAGTCGACGGCTGTTTCTGGCTGATCCAGACAGCTGCAGCTTTGGCAGCTCTGTCTGCCAAATCGTTTCCCTCGATTACGACATGGCTGGATCCCCACTACTGTATAACGTTTTGCGATGCTTTATCCACCCTTTACGACGAAGCTCATAAATATTGACGATTTGTGGTAAACATAATTATTTGCTTCAAGACACTATACTGGAGCCGTAGATGGAAATGACACAAAAGATCACTTTCCGGCCAACTTTTTTGTCGCCTAGGTCGTCGAACGTCGACAAGCAGAAAACTTTGTTTGCATAGTACAGTATTTATTTCAGTTCGCAAATTTGCATTGATAATATAAGTTAACAACCGAACCATAAGCACAAGAAACACAAATTCTCTTAATATTGCTCCATATAGAAATGCCATTTTCCTGCATCTCTCGCAGAAAAAAATTTCTAGAACCGCCACTATGTGAAATGCTGTCTAAACAAAAGTTCTCTGATATTCTTGGGCTACTGATGCAGTATTAAATACCCCTGGTCATACATGTACACAAGGTCTCGGTCTGTGGGGGGCTTGTCCCGGAATTTTAGAAATTTTAGGGGGGCTTGTCCCGATGTTTTGGTGGCTTGAGAGGACAAAAACGCAAAAATTTCAAATTTTTGCCAAAAAAGGCAAATTTTCAGCAACATTTGACTGTTTTTATCAATTTTTTTCGCTTTTTGCTCAATTTTGAAGCATTTTACGGCTATCTGGGGCAATTTTTGAGTGTTCAGACACCTTTCTTTCAACATCAAGGAGGGGGGCTTGTCCCGGTGGGTCAAATCTGAGGAGGGGCTTGTCCAGAAATCTCAAATCTGGGGGGCTTGCCCCCCCAGACCCCCCCATGTACATCTGTGCCCCTGGTTCAAAAAAATCCACTTGGCAGGCCTGCTCCCCTAAGTATACGTCTATTTTAATAGTTCATACTCTTCACGTCAGCTGACGAGCAAAAAAACCAAGCTTATTCTCCTACCAGCCTCGTCACCGGACGACGAGCTCTCAATCCGCCTCATCTGTTCCAGTCTCCGCAAGCTGCACTGGATCAATCTCAGCCTGTGTGTCAGTTCGTCTCCGTAGTTGGGAAACTTGGCCACCATTCGATCCACCTGTCCCGCCAGCGTCTCATAGCGTTTCACCATGCCGCCATAGTTAGACTCTGATACCTGAAATTGGGAAACATAAGCATGTAACAAATAAAACACAGAGTCGTGTTTCTGATGCCTGTAGTTTCTCTTGTAATCATTGATTGGCGAAGTTTCTCAAGTCGGTATGTCAACCAAAAACCATATCCACGAATTCAGCAGTATTATACATTTAAATTTAAATTTGACAGGTTAATATCAAAGGACTAAGAAACGTCATTGTACCAAATGGCTCAATTAGCGATACTATGCCTATTGCCTGTACAATAAAATTTTCTGCAGCTATTCTAATTTGTAGCGCTTAATTAACCGAAAAAGTTTAAAACTATTAAATCCGCCACATCTTTTTTCATTGATTTTGACAATAGGGGAACTGACTTTTGAGTGGTGACATTCGCTAATATAGACAATCTCATCAACAGTGCTTATCTAACGACAGTTCCATTCGTGTACCTAATACATAATTGAAGAATATACCAATAATACCTCTCTCAAGATCGGCGCAAGTTGGAAATTGTTTTCTTCCAAAAAACCGCAATATTTCGCCAAATTTTAGAAAATAATAGCATTTACTGATAGTGCTCAATTTCCAATTTCGATAAATGCTAAAAGGCATTTTAAGGCACTAAAAAGTAACCCTAGATGCCGTTTTTACCCATTCTCTTTCGACCCGAAATTTTAGCCAGGCCCAGGACCCATTTATTCTTGACCCGGAGACCACCCCTATCCCTCCACAACCCTGGGAAACACCTCAGTTTTTGAGGTCTTTCCCGTCCCCTGACTAAATTCATTTAAGAACGTACAATATTACAAATTATGAGGAGTACGCTAAGAGACACTATATTGAACTGCAGTGTTACCTGAAGACAAATCAAAATGAGTGCACGGGGCTTAAATGGTGAAACAATATTTATATATATATGTATTGTCTTCAAAATATTTCACGAAAAGCCAAACAGCAGACAGCATACACTCGTGTAAGTTAACGTGTTAGAAAAATGAAAATAGGTGTTGATGTTGAAAATTTCAATTCTACACATTTGTACCATGATTTGGTGACAAGTCACAGTCTGTTAAATTCTACCGACCCCAACAAAAATCAAATTAATGTTTACAAGTAAATTTATTAGGTCAAATGATTTTACAAACATATAGACATTTAAAAAGATCATGGAGTTGAAGTACAAAGTGAAACTATTCTTCACGAATCAAACCAATAAAAAGCCATATAAAACGAAATCAACTTTGGTTTGTGATACTGATTGTGTCATTACGAAAAAGTGTAAACTGTAATTTGTAAGTTTTCCTGAACTTCGTATTATACAATTGCTACATATGTCCAAGAAAAATTAATGCGTCTTTACAAAGCTGACCTTATTTTGACAAAAAGCTGTTCACACACTTTCTATACACAATTTATGACAAATGACCAGTGTCTTGAAGTCCGAGAACTTCAAAAGAAATTTTTTGCGCTTCACTGAAAATAACCCACTGCTAAGGAAAACTGCTTAAAAAATTTTAACCCAACTTTAGACTAAAGACTGAAAAAAGTTGTAGAAGGTTGTAGAAAGACTACCAAAAATGTTGAACGCGTCACAAAGAGATAACAGGAGGCGTGATTTAAGCAACTATTCGCTGTTGTCTTGACGGCTGAAATTCACTCTTTTCGTAATGAAATCACACATTTATTTCGGTTCAGTGTTTATTATTTTTTGGTTAAAACTTTGTGATATGCCCTAAAGTGATCACAGTAACTGAGTGACCCTAAAGTGAGACAGAGACTTAATTTGAGACTTAATCATGAGCTCGTCTCTTGTCAAGTGTCAATAAGTAAGGACACTGCAAAATGTGACACGAATCTTTTCATATGATTCATATAAAAACGTACAAAACCCATGGTTTAGTAAAACCACATTTTCTGAAATCCACCCTGTATTTTCTTAAATTTGTGCCAGAAATCGCCACAAATCGGTAAGTTGGCAGAATGAGTCAGGCTGAAATAGTTTACGGCCATAAAGTGTTCGAGAACAGGTTGGTGCATAGATTCAGTTCTTCCTTGTGTTGAAGTTATACCACGCTACGAGTGGTAACTCTGGGACAAGAGTATTCCTAAACTACTTAAAGTGGAGTGGTTAAGGACTATTATATATTGCGACGTACATGTTTTTCGGAGAGCAAGTCTATGATGTCATGGTGGATGAGACTGCACCGCTCGCACACCTGGTCGTAGATTGAGTCGCGTTTCTGCTCCAGCCACGTGTCTCCTCCGGGAGAAGGATGCTAAAACACAAAACCACATACAATGGGATAAATGTTATTTCTGACTCAAAATGGTTTCTATATTTAATTAATCACGAGTTAAGTAATTTAGTGCTCCTAAACGAGCTAAAAAGCATGCGTAAAAAATTAAGTCCTTAAAAATATCTTTGGCTTAATTGAACTTGAGGTTTCAGAAATAATTTTAAACTAATTGGACTACATAAATTGAAAAAGCACGTCGTTACGTGCGCATGTTACTCTCATCTGATACTGGTTGAACAGCGGTTCGGACTAAAATTATGATGCAAATTTGTTATATACTCGTTTAGTTCATATATCTCCATTACTATACATCAGCAAAATAAGTCTAGTCTGCGTAACCTTCTTGAAAAATTTGGCTTCATTTTGCAAGGTGTCGTACAAATAACAAATAGGATTATCGGCCTAATAATTCAGCTGTAGTCGCTAAACATTTGATAACTTTCGCAAGAATTCGTTGAAATCGCAATAAAAAACTCATTTTTGCAAATTTAATTAGCACCTTTCTAACCCACAGGCACAAAACATGTTATCGATAAAAAATGAAAGTGAATGAATAAAAAGTATTTTTGAGAACAAATTTTTGCTCCCCTGCTGTCAGTGTCACCAACTGCTCTCAATTTTCAGATATCATGATGGCCAATAAAACTGTCATCGCGATAGGAAAACTTGCAGAGAAACAGAAACAGTTTTTATGAACAGAACAACAAAAATATTTTAAAATGAGTCACAAGAAATCAAGATGCTTCTGAGAGATAAAACATAATACATATTTATATAAATGTATAAAATAAACAGACTCGTAACCACATAATATTGAAAACTTAACGTAGCGTAGGGGACGACGACGCTAGCAATCGTGGCGTGGAATAACAGAGTTTTAGAAGACCATGACCAATTATAGCCGCAGGGCTGGGGGAAAACCCTCGCGCGTCTGACACTTTAAAGGATAAAGGTGTAAATAAATAGTCCGTGTATAGGTATAATCATACATGCAACGGGGTCAAAATTTTGGGGGGGCTTCTCAGGCCAAATTTTGGGGACCCTCCCTCCCAGATCAACCAAAAATACCCTAAATTTTACAAAATTTTCTGAACATTTCGCCAAAAAGTGCCATTTTTTCAAAATTTTGCCCGAATTTTGGGGATCCTCCCCCCCCCGGGTCCTCGATTTTGGGGGGGTCCCCGGTCCCCCCTATCCCCCCCTCATACATGTATGGCGTATAATACAGTCTCTGAAGGTCAGTGAGTGCAGATTCCACATGTTAACATTCCAAACAGCCCCCCCCCTCGAACCTCGCCAATGTGGCAATGTATATATGTACAGCTGTGGGAGCCAGCATTTATATATTTACGTCAAGGGTACGGTTTTAAGCTTACGTGTGATTGTGATTTAAGTTTTTCATGGTTTTCCGTCATAGTTTATATAGTTCGGGTAGGGACACGTACATGGACAGGTAGCAAATTCTTGGTAGGACAGCAACGGGGTGAAGCACATGGAAGGTTAAGCTGCCTTTTTTTGGGGGGGGGGGGGTGTGAAACCTCCTTACACTCCCGCCCGACCATGTATGGTTCGGGAGTTACATATCAGAATATAAAATTGGGAATTTCAATTTCACCCTCACCCGGCTGCTACATAGGCTATATATGTGAATCGAACAGTGTCTAACGAAAATATGTAGTAACCAATAACCATACCAAATTGATAATTTGCATGAAATTTTAAATTATGCCAGAAACGATACATGTAATAGGGTCAGAATTGGGGCCCCTCCCTCCTGATCCACCAAACACATATACCCTACATTTTCGTAAACCTACATTATTTTCGAGAAAACTACCATTTTACTCAATTTTTACTCAAATTTTAGGGACCGTCCCACGGGATCTGTACCCTTGACTTTGAGAAGGGTCCCCTCGTCTCCTCTCTTTTATATTCATGACACAAACTAAATTTATAATTTCAAGCGCTCAATGTCTCTGCGCTCCGTCTCATTTTACATGTACTTACATGACTGTCTTCAGCAGTGTAATCGTGCCCATTTGATTGTTCCGCACTGTCCCCCTTCGTTTCGCCGACCGGCCCCTTCTGCGCATCGCCCCCTCCGCCGACAAACTCGGAGTCGGTAATCAGAGGATCCATCCCAGCCAATCAGCCACAGAACCAAACAAACCAATCAAACGAAAGGCGGTCGAATTAATACAGCATAATGAGCCATTGTAGTGCAATGCAACGGCCAGGCTATGCTAATAATAGATCGATTACATTATCAATCAAGTATCAATAATGACATGAGGGAATCATCAATTTAATGACTCAGAGTGCAATCAGCCAATCAATGGCGCCCACTTTCTGAAACAAAAAACAATGCAAATTACGCACCACTGCCAAGAGTTGAGATTTCACCAAGAGTTGAGATTTCGGGAAAAGCCCCCCCTAAGAACTGACCCATCAGGACCAACCATCCCTCCTTAGTGGTGCAAAAAGATGAAAAAAAAACCAAAAAAAAAAAAAAAAAAAAAACAAACCGACCTTAAAGCCTAAAAATTTGGTTCGAAAACTGTAAAGTACTTCAAAAATGAGCAAAAAGGAAAAACCGAAAATTAGGCGGAAAACCGGAGAAAAAGCAAAATTTTGCAAAAAATTCTACTTTTTAAGTAATAATTGAAAATTTTTGCATTTTTGTGAGTTCAAGCCCCCGAAACATAGAGACAAGGCACCTCAAATTTCGAAAAATCCGAAACAAGTCCCCCCCTCAGACTGAAACCATGTACATAATGTATGATGCGTAAATATATATTTGAATTATAAAGTTTCGTTCAAACACATGATTAAATCCAAAAAAAGCATAAGGTATAATTTTGAAAAAAGCAAAAGTCAGTGTTTATACAAGTCAGTCTGTATTTGAAAAAGTGAACTGGGAGATTGAAGGTAACTTACTAGATTCCGCCCAGTCACAGGTCTTGTCGTAAAATTTAAGGTCTAAAAGTTGCATCCAGCTGCAAAACAGCTCACAAAATAACTAAAAAAAAATAAAATGAGGCTTCTAAAAAAGTATATAATTTTCTTTCAAAACTATTTGTAACTATCATGATAGAACTATATACGAAAATTATTACAGTAAAAAAGTATTTAACAAAAAATGAAAAAAAACTACGATGCCGCAAGAACCATTTGTGAGCGAATGCAAAATTGGAGTGTGTGTAGCTTTACAAAAGGAAAACCCGTAAATCACCTAAAACATAAATTAACAATTACATAAAATCGCAAATGCTAAAGTTAACTGCCGAAAATTGCTTTGAAAAAATGTTTAAATATTCATCTCTGTAGCAGTATTTTTGCCGATTATGAAAGTCATGACAAAGGATAAAAATGGCGGAGCAACAAACACTCTCGGGCAATGAAGAGCGATTTGGTGATCGTAATACCGATCTTAATCATATAGCGCTCACCAAATTGCCGAAATCGGCCCCAATCAAAATCTGTCGCGGTTGCAACCACGTTTAGCATTGAGATTACAAAGTTTTTCTTAAACAAAAATAGTACAAAAACTCTTTCACTTGAAAATTCCACTGCAACCTCATGTATATAATATGTACTGTACGTCTGTGCATAAATGGAAATTTACATATAATATACGACATATGTATGTATGTATGTGTATGTACTATAGGATACGTATACAACACGCATTTTCATTTTAAAAAATTAACGTAAAAATTCAAAATACGACAACCCACCAATGATAAATGCATATATATATATATATATATATATATATATATATATATATATATATATATATATATATATATATATATATATATATATATATATATATATATATATATATATATATATATATATATATATGCATACATACATAGACAGACACACACTATCTAAAACACTACAGTACAGAAAACAATGCAAACTGTAGGAAATATGCATACGGTGACGGCAGAAAGATAGTACTTGACTGACATTAACAGTGTTACAAAAGTCGGCTTTAAACGTAACTATAAAACTGTACATTCCGTACATACAGTCAGCACAGGTTATGATGAGTGCTTCATTACAACTGCCGCCTGCATCTTACAACACAAGAACACCACCGCTAGCAACATTTACTATTAGTCTGAAGCATGACTGTCGCTAGATGTTAGCTAAGACTTCTTGAGTGAACACACAGGCTAGGATTCACAAAAGGTGTTCAACGCAGAACCTTAGACTAGGTCTAACACTTTCTTTTTGACTGAAATGGGACGTAGTAATACAAAATTTTACTTGTATTAGTTGTATCTCGTTTTCGAATTAGATTGGATTCAAGTCTGTGAGCTTGTAAGAATCTCAGCCATATTATACTTCTTGGATTAGTTTTAAGTCTAATAATTTACATAGTCATGACTCATGATTAACGTTGAGTCTGTATACGCTGATGCTGGGTTTTTTATCGCTGGCAAATTTTCGCTATTTTGCGAAAAGCTTGAAATTTTTTTCGCAAAATCAATTTTGTTTTCGCAGACTTACTTTTGTTACTTAATGCAGTAGCTTTTACATTTAAATGTTAATAAAACATTATACGCCTATAGAGGATTAAGACTGACGCAATTTTTACTATTTTTGGCCAAAAAGCAACGATTTTGACATTTTTATTGAAATTTATGGAGCCGTCTTGAGAATTTTGTGTCAATCTTCAAAAGTTTCACAATCGATGTTCAGCCGTAAAGAAATTTCAGAAGACCTGGCCAATGACCAAGTTAGGCCTGAAAATGCTAACATTTTGAATTGTTTCTTTTCTTAATTATGTCACCTCCGACCCCTATTATACGGTCTATTAGTGTTACGTGCAGTCGGTGTAATGATAAATGGAAGAAAATGTGTCCCATTTACAGTCACTAGAAACATCAAGTCACAAAGTTCCACGAGTCCGGCCTAGGGGATCAGAAAAAGTAGGAGAAATTTTCAATTTTTAGGCCAAACTTGGTTAATTGGGGACGTATCGCAAATGTTTTCCGACTAAACCACAAAAATCAGCGCATAGACCTTACGAGTTCACCTCCACTGTGTCAAAATTTTTTCGAAATTTTGCGAAAAGGTTTGAAATTTTTTCGCAATCATCAAATTTTTTTCGCAATTGCGAACGTTTTTGCGCAAAAAAACTCCAGCGCTGATGCTAAAGCTTGATAAACAAGCACTTCTGTTGACGATTGTAGTTTTTCTTTTCACGCGACAACAGTCAGTATTATTTTACCGTATCGGTAAAATATAGCGCGGCATAGAACAAACGGATTTTTTACGGAAGCAGTCCTTCTTCTTTTTAAATTTTTAATAGACAAGTTACACAGAGATTCACCTCTACACAAGTAAAATTGATTAGAGATCTCAAAAATTGTATATTTTTATAAGCTTTAAAAGTTTTGTTGATGGACCCTTGACTTAAATGTGAGTGCCGCACAAGCACAACAAAATTGCAAAGAACTATATAATACTGTCACTGCCCTTATATAGTAAGGAACAATGCCCTTGTCGGGCGGCTCCTTGGGTAGAATAGGTTACTGTCTGTCTAAAGCGGAAAAATACTTAGGCTGAGCTTGTAAAAGCATTGGTACAAGACTTTATTAACGACAATATGCAATTCGTGTGAGCTCGTTAAAGTAGGTGGACTAGGTATACCTGTTAAGAATAGGAATATGATCTTCGTAGGGCAGACACTGTTTTCCGCACCCTATTCGCGCGACCTTCAGCTAAATTATATCATGTGCTCATGTAACATAGCGGCTTTTTTACACTAACTTTTACTTCTACACTTTTTTTTGGCAAATGGCAAAAACGTTAGAGCGGGCACTCATAATAATTTTAGCTGAAATGTCGACTGTTGGCTGAACGGCTGAAATGATTCGGGGTTGTGCAAACAATCGGTCAGGGATTGCTAAAGTTCTCGGCTAACAAGGACGCTGAAAACCCTACCTCGCACCAATGAATTATGCATGCATAAATGGGTCAACTTAGGTAGCAGTTTCTCGTAGAGTTAAGTCTTGCTTTTAGATTATGGACTCTAGATTATGGATTTGTTCCTGCTTTAGCTACACACATCTACAAATATGCTTAATTAAATATGATCGAATGAAGTAAGATGCTTACAAGTACATAAATTTTGATCAAACGATAAGTTAAGGATTTGGATAAGGTCTGCAGTTATCTCACAGAACTTTTTATCAAGCATTTACAACAATAATAATAAGAAAATACAGTTGAAACAAACTCAGAACGGGCTGTAAGTTGCGCGAATAGGGTGCGGAAAACAGTGTCTGCCTACAAGATCATATTCTATTCTTAACGGTATACCTAGTCCACCACTTTAAGAGCTCACGAATTGCATATTGTCGTTAATAAAGTCTTGTACCATGCTTTTACAAGCTCAGCCTAGTATTTTTCCGCTTTGACGACGTAACCTTCTACCAGGAGCCGCCGAAGGGCATTTTTCCTTATAGTCCTCTCTCTTTTTCCGCTGTAGTGGAAACGAAGCACGAGATGTATCTCATATAGCTATGACGGCTTCACTCCTGAAGCGGACCAATGTAGTATGTACGTAACTGTACATGTGTACATGTATATGCATACCTATGTAAAATTCGACCCCTTGGACCCCGTTTGAGGGTGTTGGAATCCAGGGAGGTTCTAGACAAAAACAAATCACGGGTTCGTAATCAGGGGCTCAAATTCTCTCGATAGACATCTGGGGGGGCAATCGGTGGGGCAATGGGTATTAATATGATATGTTCGCAAGTTCACAATCCATATTACACAAAACAACTGAAACTATCATGAAAAACAAACAGCAAACCTAATTATTCTACAGTGAAGTTACGTACGCGCATTCATGACACACAGCCAACCGGGGGGTACCGTCTAGGGGACTATTCAACATCTGAGGAAGAAAGTGATAATACCAGTGAATGCACAGCATATGGGTTCATATTCGTGTACAAAACGATAAGCCTCCAGCTATAACCATGATAGCTCCACTGCCCGTAGCGACCCTACCCCCGTAATACACGTGGCGGGGGGTATGGGCATGCCCTGGGGCTTATAGGCCGAAATTCGAAAAAAGCCCATGTTAGTTTCTATTCCACTACTGTACCACCTCACATGCAAAAGATCATAACTGGCCGTTTTGCGCAACTTCTTAAAAAGTGTGCTAAACTTTTTCGTACTTAGTCATTTTTTGGACCCCAAAAAGGGGTTCCCCCCCTCCCAGCACAGCCTCTCACGGAAACACCCGAGCAAAACCATTTTTTCCGTGTCTATTGCAGGCTATACGAAATGTGAAAAACCAAAAAAGGTGCCGCTCGGATGAACTACCGGCGAGAAAAGTTCTGGGAAAAAAAAAAGAGCGAAAGTCCGTGAATTTTGGGGGGTCCCCGGGAGTATCTCAAAAAATACCTGACCGATCCGGCTGAAACTTTGCCAGCACTTAGGTATTGCCAAGGGGTGTACACACACAAAATTTCGTGTAAAAAGCTTTCCTATATTTTGAGCTACAAAAAGTTTAAATTCTCAAAATCCGCAATAGTGCTAAATTTTCCTATTCTAGGGTTGGGCGCTATCGCGCCAACCCTGATACGAAAGAGCTTCGCATTCGCAATCGCATAACTATGCATGTATCTCTGTACATGGGACAGCACAGAAATTCTGGCTGCCGTTCCCCTTTCCCTTGGTAGGACCCCTCTTCCCTGCTCCTACTAAATCTTGACCCCTTCTCTCAAGACTGACGTAATTTTCACCCTTTTTTATCGCCAAATTAGTCATTTTGACAGTTTTAGCCTAAATTTAGAACAAAATTTCTTTGGCACGAGCATTTGCAGAGAAAATTGCATCATACACTCAAGAGTACATAATAGTGTCTCACTCTATATTAAGTATACGGTATGGCACTGGTCGTAGCGAACGACCGGAGGTAAAATTTTGCCGGAGCCGGAGCCGGAGCCGGATACAAAATGCCGGAGCCGGAGCCGGAGACGGAGCCGGAGGCAGTGTTTTACAAAAAAATTTCAATTAGTAAAAAATGTCGACAATTGTGAAAAAATTTTCAATTTTTTTCGAAACAGCATTTTTTTATGTTTCAACAGTCACGCCCCGTTTCTATACATGTTTTTACACACTCATACGACCACTGGCCACTGACTGGTCCGGTTTTTGGTGATCTCACAAAAAATTTTCATCAACATTGATAAAAAGTCAAAAATTTGGTCAAATTGACCAGTATGGCATTTTGACTGCGGTGCCAAGGGCAGGTGTCAGGAGTCAGAGGGAGCTGGTTGTTCAGGCCTTCAGGGTGTCCGTCTGAATCTCCCCCCTTTAGTCAAACCTTGCAAAGTTGTCAAGAATATATATACGTATATAAAAATATATACACGCAAAAAATAGACAAATTTGGAAAAGATTGCACTTTGTAGAAGATACAACGCCGTAAATGTCTGTAGCTTCCGGGGATTACCGCCCGCCCCCCCCCCGACCCCTGTAATTTAGGCGTAGGTATATCAGCACGTTGTAACCATAAAAAAATCTTTAGGGGGAATGACTTTTCGATTTTTGTAATGGGTGAAAGAAAATTAACTTTTTTGCTATTTTAACACAAAAATTTGCGAAATAACAGCATATGCACATGCAAACATATTTGACCGGCCGAAAACATCAGAGCTAAAACTCAAGTTCAAATCACTAAATCACATAGTTACAAGCTTATAGGGGTCTGGGGGCGGCAGCGTGAGCGTGAGAAACTTTTGATTTTTAGGCCGAATTTAGTCAATTGGAGACGAAAAAATACACATTGCTAGAGAGGGGTAGTCATCTCCGTCACAACTGGCAGTAATATAAGTACTGTAATCGACTAACCGCTTCGTTAATCTTGCACTTTTTTCTCAAAATTTGAACATTTGGCCAAAGTTTGAACAATGAAAATTCTCCGGCTCCGGCACTTTTTTTGCCGGAGCCGGAGCCGGAGCCGGAGGCTCAAATCCGACCGGAGCCGGAGCCTCCGGTCGATCGCTAACTGGTCGGCGTGCTATAAGTAATTTATACGCATGTTTCTGTGAAACTCCGAGTGCAGGAGCACGAGTGCGCGAGGCGCACGAGTGCACCTGTACGAGGGTTTCACACATGCGAATCAATTACTTTCAGCACAACCACCAGTGCTATAAGTGACTTGCAAATCGATTCGAGTATAGCGTGCAGTATAAGTAGATTTTGCACGCTGCTGCGTGCAGTATAAGTCAGGTTATTGCACTTTACTGTAACATTGAATCGAGTTACAAAGAATAGTGAGACACTCTCCTTCTTGCCTGTGTTCTAGCACAGGCAGATGCGCTGGTCGTTTTTAGGCTACATGTTGACGTTTTGTGCAACATGTGGCTGGCCAATCCGAAGCGAGCTATCAACGTTCTGATCTAATCTTGAAAAAAGTTAGGGAAAAAAAATCTTAGGGGAATGGGGTTCAACGCTCACACTCAGGTTAGCCAGGTTAGGGAGAGGTAGAATAAATTTCTAAGCCGGTTGCATGTCTTCTCAACATTACATCAAGATCAAACCAGTTAGCACACGTTGTCAGACAAATAAAGATGAAAGTTCAGGTAACATATTAACAAAATTCAGTCCAATCCAGTTAATCTTACTGGAGAAAATAATAGCCATACAATAGGAAAGTAAAAGAGAAAGTAAGGAAGAGCTTAATAAAAAGTAACGAAAAAAGCGTTATACAGCTAAAATATTTAACTACATAGCAGTAGATACACATTAGCTGAAATCTGAGCTATATTACTACGCAAACGAAGCAAAGCTATTGGCTGGCTAAGTACACCTTACTTTAGCTCAAGTACCATCCCGTGAAGTATCTATCCAAACAGTGAGAAAAAGTACAATTTGTGAGCTGCTAAGTCCAGTTACCAGCAAATAACATAAGCCAATAGTCGGCAAGAGCAAAGGGAAAAAGTTGGACAATAAGTCTTCTTTCTCACGTAAATTGGAAAAACCAATAAAGCCAAGCAAATCTGACTACAATGAAGCTAAGAAAAAAATCAACAACGCGGAAAAGCTAACCAAAAAAACTACTCTCACAAGTCAAAGCAGTATTGTAACTTGTAGGACATTTTTTATTTTCTGACACTTTCTAGGATTTTCCAACAGCTAGTGACAAAATTTTGTGGTCTGCAATGAAGTTACAAACAGAAAAATATATTTGAGGTTAAAATCAGCAGAATAATTATAACCGTGCTCTCTGCATTTCCCGTACACTACTTATGTATTTGGTAAAACACTAAAGACACACACGACTGGCACTATCCAAAATAAAATATATACTCAGTACGAAGAAAGCGCCTCTTGCTCTTATTACTTCGAATTAATCACCGAGAAAATTCTAAACGAGCAAAGTACAAAACTAATTAATATCATATGTACTATTATCACACTATATAAAATACCAGTCGAAACGGCACAAGGTAGTTTGAAAGCACTGCAAGCAACGTATATATAAAAACAGTTTCTTCGTGATACTGGCACGCTGTGTTTTCTACTTCACAATAAGGAAACAAAAAATTCTAATCTTCAACGACTTAAGACCTATGCTTAAAAAGAAGCTTATCCAGCTTCAGACCAGATGATACAAGCTATACCAGCCGGCTGTACTGTCCACTACCAGTCACTAAAGTTGTCCTGTAGTTTACACTTTACAATATCTACAGTTCAACATAATTGACTTGACAACAACACTACTCAGGTCAACTGAATGGTAAATAAACATGAAGCAAGTGAGAAGCTAAACACCAAAATGTCACAATACGCATACAATATTGGCCGTTTTGTGCAGGTTCTGTAAATAAATAAGAATTTACTATTGGCTATTGCTTTATACGAATGAAGGGATCCTAGCATTGCAACCAATCCGGTGTAAAAGGCAATTTGGCGACTGTTCGAATAAATATTATGTAAATATTATGTTCTTGAAGAAAAATAAAAGCATATATATATATAATATGTAATATGTAATAAATATACATATATATGCAGTAGTGAACGGACGGAGGCAAGATTTTTGCTCCGGCAGGTGCCGAAGGTAAATTCATTTGCCGGAGCATTTACCGGTATTATATTATATGCGCATATTTACCCTGAATGAAGCATGTATGTTTTGAAACACAAATCCAATTAAAAGACACTAACAGCAAAAACAAGCAGGGAAGGAAATTAAAAAACTGGAAATAAAGAGCGGAAAACAGGAAGACATTAAATGTTAGCAAAGAGCAGGAAAGCTATTGCAAGCAAATTAGCTAAAAACTCTGTGTCCCACAAGAATAAGGTCGTATATAAGGAGTTAACAATTTTCGATCCGTGAGATCTACCGCTGAGGTCATCTTGAGGGGTCTAAGCCAAATGTGACCGACGCCGAAAAATTTCGAACGTCACCAAATACGAGATCGACGACGGGTGCTGCGTGACTTCGAACGAGGTGATGGGCACTGTGTTCACACAGGCTTATATACTTTTTACTTCAATTGGCTGGCTTTGGCACAGTTGTAAACTTTGCACCAAAATTACATTCGAATAAAATTATAAAAGTAAACAAAAGTTGGAGAGGTCCACGCCTCATGACGCCGCAAAGTAACAAATTTTACACAAAATTGGACAGGGGAAGCATTTTGTACTACATACATACATAGAATAACATATGCTGAGCATACAGACAGGCATTGTTATGTAAAAATGGGGGTGGCGCGGCAGTTGGAGCCCAGGACAAAATTTTTTTGAGCCTCGTAATTAATTAATTAATAATCAAAGAAATTATTTTTATTTGCACTCGTTTAAAAAATTATCGTTCAACAGTTTCGAAAAGGTATACAGTATGAAGACTATTACGATTCACAGTTGGGTAGAAACTGTATAACGTCCTAGCTCAACTAACAAAATTCTACGTTATAACTCGTCACAGTTATAATAGTCCAATTTATAGTCAAATGGTCATAAAAATTTAAGATGCACTCAATGAATACCATATATGCGTGTATTGTGAACTGTTAAAGGTAAACAAATAGAACTAACTCATAACTCTGGAGCCTCCATTCATACGACATGAAAGCAGGGTTTTCTACAAGGAAACTGCTTTCACAAATTTATAGATGTTCGCAGTGCGGTGGGGTAAGGTATCCGTCCTTACCTCATGCTTTCAACTACCCAAGCTCGTTTGAAAGAAGAACAGGGGAGGATTCACAAAATAAGTCGGGTGAAAGTTATAATCTTGAGACTCAGGGGGTGGAAGGATCCATGAGCTCCATAAGATATGTACATAACTATATATATGTATGTATATATATATATATATATATATATATATATTAGGGATCGACCGGATATCCGGATCCGGATCCGGATCCGGCCGGATCCAGTGGATCCGGATCCGGCGCCGGATCCGGATCCAAACCAGCCGGATCCGGATCCAGTATCAAATTGGCACTTCTTGACGACAACTATTTGTTCCAAGGGTCCCCCCTTTGGTTTTCATGGTCCGGCCGGAAAATTTTTCTGATGCGTCCCCCCAATTGACCAAATTTGGCCTAAAAATCAAAAATTTCCCACATTTTTTCCTGGGGGCTGCCGCCCCCAGACTCCTGCAACTCTTTGGCTTACTATTCCTTGTCATTATCTTTCATCAAAGCCTATACATAGGTACATTATGCTGCATTTGCGTGTATACACGAGTATAGTATGCTGCATTTAGTTGTGTAATACACTGTCTTCTGTCTGATGTGACGTTCCCTGTCGGAAAAAAATTGCTGATACGTCTCCAGTTGACCAAATTCAACCTAAAAATTGAAAAATTCTCCATTTTTTCCTGGGTGCACCACTGGTTTTTACTACAAACAGACTCAATTCATTGCCCTCTATATGGCAGCGGCTATAAAAAAGGCCTAGTACCAGTTCGCAAACCGACAGTCTCGGTTCGCAAACTTTTTAATTACGGTCCAACTTTTGTCAGGGGCCCGGTTCGCAAACTCTGAGTCTCGGTTCGCAAACTCCTATTTAGTCCAATCAACACTTAATCTAACAGACACACAAAGACCAATACAAAATAAACTAAATAAACGCATAGGGGGAATAGACGCGAACTTTTAATTAGCTTGTGCCACACTTTTTTGTGTAAGCAGAACGGGTCTTTTTTGTCGGGCAATAAAGTTAAACTTTAACTTTAACTGAAATTAAAAAAATTAGAGGTCTTACTTTAGCGATAACTTTAACTTAAAGCAACCTTACTTTAACTTTAAATCAAAGTTATTTTATAAAAGTAATATAAAAGTAATTAATTTTTGGTTAACTTTAACTTTAACTTAAATGAAAATGGTTTGACTTTTTGCCCTACTTTTTTGTGTTTTTTCAGCTTGAAACAATGCAGACACTGCCAGTAAGTGCAATCATTTTTGATCGAAAGTTTGCTAAATTCATAACAAAAACCAGGCACTATAATACAACCAAAAATCAACACAACACTGGTACAACACTATAGTACAACAACACTGGTTTGCCAAATTTGGAATTACCATATCTTGGGTCTGGAAAGTTTTCACCCAATTCGGATACGAAAAGCAAACCATGGAGTGAGTATGAATAAAAACCCTGTTTATTTATACTGTAAAAGTGATATTATATTGCCCAAAGTCTCCCGCTGATAATCGTTGTAAAATTTACATTCATTATCTGCAACCTGAGAGGTGAAATTTCTATGCATAATCTTTCAATTGTTTGCTCAGTGAACTTTGACCTTTAACAGGTGTGTTGATGAGTTAATATGCAGGGGGTAAGAATATTTTTGTAGTACACTTTTGTGTGAGGTCTTTGTTACGTAAAAATAATAAATACGTAAGCTACTATGTTTGCCTCCTAAAAGAAAGTTTGCGAACTGGTACTACGAGTTTGCGAACCGGCACTAATTAATAATGAGTTAAAAAGTTTGCGAACAGGGCCTAAATTTGCGAACTGGGCCCATAAAGTTTGCGAACCGGTACCCAATCATAAAAAATTAGCGTAAACTGAAAAACGCTATTATAAAAAGCCAAAAAATTTCTTCAGACCCCCGCCCACCCCCCGAAATCGAAGTCTGGGACAGCTAGTGGTCAAGTTAGACAAAAATTTTTTGAAAATTTTTTCATTTTTGGAAAAATGTCTGTGTGTCTCAGGCTGGATCCGGATCCGGATCCGGCCGGATCCAGTGGATCCGGATCCGGCAGAAATTTTGGATCCGGTCGATCCCTAATATATAAGCAATACGTAACTTAATCAATGCGTTAGCAAAAAGTGGAGTACAAGGTACGATTTTTCAAAAATCTGGCTACATGCCCGTAGGCTTATAGAGTGGCGGGTCAAGGTCGCGGGTAAGGTTTAGGCCGTGGTTGGTCCGCGGTTACGACGTTGAGTCGTGGGTTGCGGGTCGAAAATCTCGACCCGCCCCTGCGCGGTAAGTTGAACCTAGGTAGGTTGAATGTTGAGCTCACAAACCGTATGTGTGTACTTTGGCTCCGGAAAGTTTGAAGAAAGTATTTCATCATTAGAATACGGAGTTATATATACGCTCTGTAGGGGTGACGCGAAAATAGTGAAAGTATGCAATTAATTTAGAACCTTTATAAGAAAAATTGTTTTGCCGTGGATGCTCCGCAATAATTAAAAATAGAAAGACTTGTAAAAAGTACTATAGATATATCCTATTATCCATTCAGAAATACGATCAGGGTCCAATTGTATAAAGATGAATGAAGCTCGTCGTACGTCGACGAACAGGGTAGAGTTAGCAACGGGTCGAGATTTCATAACCCGACCCGACCCGACCCGACCCGACTTCTACTGAAGCTGCTATACAAACACCGAGACACTTGAGATTTTCTTGGCACTTTTTTTCCAGTTTTTTATGTATTTCATATGTTTTGAAGAGATATACCACATCATGCCCATGGAAAAGGGGGGGGGGGGGGGGGGGGGCCCGGCCCCACAAGCTTTTCCTCAGTTTTGACACATCGAGCGAAGCAAGCCCCCCTCCTTGTTGCTGAAAGTGACCGAAAAAATAGTCTCAGATAGCTTTGATCTTCTTCAAAAATGAGCAAAGCGCAAAAAAATCGCAATTAAATGTCCGAATTTTGCAAATAACTTAACATTTTCAGGCAAAAATCTGAAATTTTAGCGTTTTTGTCAGTTCAAGCCCCCAAAACGTCGAGACCAGCCAAAAAGGAAATTTTAAAAATTTAAAAATAAGCTTCCCAAACCGAGACCACATATTGTACATGTATGGACTAAAGTAGCTAATTTGACTAAAGAAAACGAAAGAGCTCGGAAAAGCTGTCGCATCACTTTGCAGAGGGTAGGTACATTAGGTTGAAATTACCATCAAAGCAGAAAGATTTACGATGAAAAACCCAAGGATTTATACCCAAAATCTTAATTTTGAACTGACCCGTAATAACTGGGTGTCGGAAAATTTCAACCCAACCGAATCCTACTCGACCCGCAGCATAACCTACCCTCATTGCGAACTCTAGAACAGGGAAGTTTTTAGAAACTTTATACTGTATGTAGCTCCAAATATGGGCAGTTTGTGCCTAAAACCAAAGTTCTGGAGTGTGTCACACGTTTCGCTTTTTTAAGAAGGAGACCTAGAAACAAATTTTTTTCCACATAG
>JASANF010008787.1:0-52329 GCA_030248245.1 Trissonchulus sp. WLG1_4
AATTAGATTGAGCGTTAATTCACAAATGTGTAATGTTAAAAGGTGAGTTAGATGTGAATAAGGGAGTAAAGGAGGGTGTCCCAAGTGAAGCCTTACAGCATTATATATAATTTTGTTATAATACTTCTAGTTGATCAAGTGATAAACCTCTAAAATTGTTGATTTCTCGTTACTGGTTTTTCCATTATCCTATATTTTCAGATGCAAACTATAGTTAGTGTCGTGTTCGAAATCCGGTTAGCCATTTCCTTGTTAGCCACTATATTGAGCGACCTAAATGGTCATATCCGTTTATTCAAACAGTGTAAACGTCCATACCCTGAATATTGTTCTGTATGCTACAACTATGTCGTGTTCAGCGCACGCTTAATCACCTGTAACCATTCATTTTGTCATTCTTGCGAACTTCGCGAATGGTGTCAACAATCACTAGTAGGAGCATGCTCATCAAGTCCATATTGTCGAGCTAAAAGCGCTTGAATTTTACTACACGCTCCTCGTTGGGGATATTCGGCATTCAGTAGGGTAATTGCAAATGTGGTTAGTTCGACAAAAAAGACATGAAATGCTGATTCTAGCAAAGTCATCAATTTTGCAACTTCCAGCTTTATTTCCTGAAAATTTTACGTTACATGAAGACTCCCTTCCACACCTGATTCCAAACGCTTCTTATGTTTCCGATGCATCGCAAATGTACGTTTCCTCTGCTTTGTGTCCGGCGTGCTTTTGGCAATGGTGTGTCAATTATGAGTGCAAGCCATGCGTCATCACGACTTCCCCTCTGATGCCAGATGCGGTGCCACTTGTATCAACTAATTCGAAAGTCCCGTTTTTCAAACAGCTGATTAGCTATAAAGTCAACTCCGTTGTCCGATGTCCAAATCCGAAGTGTTGATACAACAATTTGTTTTCGTTTATCAAGCTACTTATTGGCCTCATATTAAGTACATATCCGAATATCGATGTAGTAAAGAACTAAAAGCCGCAATCAAGTGCTTTCAACGTCACAACGTAAAGCTGACAACTTGCGTATGTCAAAATCTAACTGCTGCCATTGACTTGAACACTATTTACAAAGACTCAGAATGGATACCCCCCCTACCCCCCCTATGTGCATCTATGGTTCCGAGTCCGTAGCGTTTTTGGTCCAGCCCAGTTTCTGTATTTGTAGACCATTTTTGCATGCCATCTTAATGCGGTTACGTACGATTGGTCAAAACTGGTGAAATATCTATATTTTCTGCGTCCTATCAAACGCTTGTTTTAGTATTTGCAGCATGTAGCTTCTGCTTGTACAATTTTGATTAGGTAATGCAACTTTGATCCAAACTGATTTGTTCCCGGAATAAAATTCTAAATGAAAATCCGCTGCGGTAATTTTGCAAAAAGTTGCTGGTAGGATTGCTTTAGCAATAGATGTTTCTTGTCAAACACATGGACTAGATCAGAGCAAATAAAAGCATCACCAGTTACATCACCACAAAGTGTAGTTAGAAAAGCCATTGCGTAATAATTAGACTTTAAGTTACAAAGTAGCTTTTAATACAAAGTTTTTACATTTAGAAGACAAGAATGGCACAAAAACGATCGGTCATGGATTCTAACATAGACATCGATGACCATTCACGGATTGTCAACATTTCCAACACGGAGCCCATGTTAACACCTGTAGCCATTCTGCTGGGCTTCTTCCTATCAATGAACCCCGACGTATTTTCGGTCGTTTCATGTTTGATAATCGAGGGCAAACAATTGACATCAGATGTTTTTACAGAGCCAGAGATAGTGTCACCAAACAATTTGATGAAGATGATAATGGTAGCTGCACCTTTAAACCATCAAAAGGAATAAATTTGACTCCAAATCAAGCTGCCAAAACCGTACGGGTGATTATACAAATGCTAGAACGGATTGGATACAAAAAAATAAAATATTGGATGACTGTGGTGATTTCTGAAATAACACTAATTGTAACTTAATATTTGTCATACTGGACTATCATTAGTTTAGATGATTAGCCGTAGTATATAAATGCCAACTGCTTTTGAAGTAAATAGTTTATTTTTTGCAAAATGTCACGCGAGTTGGAAAACTTATGGTTTAATCCGTCTTCCGCTTCTGCATTTTCTGGTGTAGCCAGTTTGTATAACGCAGCTGGAAAACGTGGTGTTAAAGTTACTCAGCCTTACGGCAAATGCTGGTTGCAGCGTCAGTTAGTGTACTCTAGAACAAAACAACTTGGCTATAAATTTCCTAGAGAACATGTTGTTGGAAAATTGGATGAAACGTGGGCGGCAGACCTTGCTGATATGTCAAGTCTCAAGCACTGGAATTCCGGCATAACTTTTTTTACTGGTGGTGTTGGATGAATTTTTGAGGTTCACATGGGTTGAACCAATCAAAACCTAATCGTCTGATAACATCATTGTAGCTTTTCAATCAATTTTGACCAGAAGTGAACAAAAGTGTGCCAATTTGTATACGGACAGGGGATCGGAGATTACATCAAAACCATTTCGTGACCACATGGTTAAAGAAGAAGTGCACTGGTATTATGCAACGGATGAAAATATAATAAGTGCCATCACTGAAAGAACAGTACAAGAACTCAAGAAAAGACATTTTCGTTACTGTTTTACTGTTTTATATTCGTTATGTGGATAAGTTGAGTGTCATTGTTAGGGGTTTGAACTCTAGAAAAATGAATATTTTAAATGAATTAAGTCTTTCTGAAGTGTCTCCTGAGAACCAAAATACCGTTTTTGAGTCACAAAAAGTTGTAATTAAAAAAAACATTATAGTTTTAAAATTGGTAATTATGTGCGTGTTCAAATGATCAAATCATTCACTTCAAAAGAATATGAGAATACTTTTTCTCATAATATTTTTCGTGTTTCCAAGATCACTTCTGGTTCCCGACATCGATACAAGTTAGAACACGAGCAAGAATCGCTGTTATGGCCATTGTGATATAGTCAAGAATTGATTCACGTACCAAATCCTGACGAGCAAAAGAAGTCGACGCTAAAAACATTCCTAAACGCTCTCGAGCATTGTAATTATATGACAATGTTTCCTTGTGATAAATGTTCTGCAGTGTACACTAGAAAAGATAATTTGGATCGCCATCGTCGAAAACATCATCCGGACGATTATCCATCTATGACTTGCAGCAGTTTTAATAAACGATACATTTCTAAAACACATTTTCAAAGACACATGGATCAGCACACGACGTTGTAAAGTCAACCAGCTGAAAGTGGTGCGGTTTTAATGTTACGGAACAGTGTAAAGCAAGATGCGAACAGCAAAAACGGAAATCATATTGAAGTTGATGTGAGTCAAAAAGAGAATGCTAAACATAAAGAAATTGCTAGCGACGTTTCCAGTGGTGCAGATAGTCCCACAGATCCGGTCCAGTTTTACAACATGGAAAAAATTGATGAAGACATAGTAATGGATTGCAAACGTCAGTACAAGATACAAATTAAAATTCAAACACTTGCAAAAACTGACAGGATCTGAAGTTTATGAGCGGTTACATAAAATTCTCGACAATGTGATGAATACACTGAAGGAAAAAATGAGCCTCATGATTATTTCCGAATTATTATTCAAAGTCCTGCTCTAAATCACCTTGTTGCTGTACCCTTCATCAAAGCAAACTCTGCCAACGTAGATATGCTAATGGAAAAAATTGTAAATGTGTTAAATAGTAACAAAGATTTTCGCTTGGATGAATCTGTTAATGTAGATATTCTTCATACTTAGTTTCCGGCAAAAATGGTGGAAAAAGGTTTTACAACTAGATTAAACAGACGAAGAAAAGTATAATTCGCATTAAAAACAGCGATGACTTATGCTGCACCAGAGCCATTGTTGTGGGTAAACACATCGCTAAATATGATAAGGAACACTGGGATCGATACATCGTGTATCCAACTTCTGGAAAAAGTATTCAGCAGCGAAAAGCTATTTCCCTGCATGAAAAGCCAGGCGTTCCATTTGGAAAATGTGGTCTACCAGAGTTGCAATTATTTCAACAACATCTGAAAAAGTATCAGATCAATGTTTTATCAGAAGAACTGTATAGACAAAGAATATTTTTTGGACCGAAAACTAACCTCATCATTAATTTGCTGTTGATTGATTCACACTGCGACGTGATCAGGAAAATGCCTGGTTTTTTCAACTGTTCTTATTTTTGTAATGCATGCGGTAAAGGGTACCACAAAAAAATTCATAAATGTAACAAAGGCTGTCAGCGCTGTCATAATCGTGACTGTGAAGGAGGTGGAACTGGAGCTCCAGTTTTTTGTGTGGACTGTGACAGAACTTGGTTTACCAGCGAATGTTACGATAACCACAAAAAACAACTCTGACAAAACTTTGTTAAATGTAAAAAGTATCACAAAATCATCCGCCGAAAACACGTTCTTCCCGATCAACATAAATGCGGCGAAATACAATGTACAGTATGTCGACAATGGTACATTGAAGAAGAAGCTGACCACGTATGTTTCAATGAAAAACCACAATTATCCGACTTGTCAGCTGAGTATATTTACTACGACTTCGAAGCGATGCAAGAGACTGGCAAGCACATTCCAAATTTGGTTGTTTTAAAAACTCAAAAAGGATTAATGGAAACATTTTATGGAAAGAATTGTACTGACAAGTTTAGGGAGTTTTTATTCAAAAGAGCATCCGCTACTAAAAACAACTTATTTTGATTGCTCACAGTTTTCAATCTTACGATGCATGGCCCATTTTACAGTACTTGTACCGAAACAACATTAAGCCTCGTGAAAAAATTTTTAGAGGTTGCAAAGTCTTTTTACTTTATATCAGCAACAAACTGAAATTCATAGACTCACTTAGTTTTATTCCGTTACCGTTATCGAGTCTATCAAAAGCGTTTGGAGTAACAAGCACTAAAGGAATATTTCCTCACTTATTTAATAAATGGGAGAACCAGTCCTACATTGGTGCTTTCCCAGACGCTCACTTTTTTGGAACCGATAGAATGTCCGAGAAGCAATATGCTGATTTTAACAAATGGTATAAAGAGATTGTCAAAGAATATACTGAAAACGACAAACTCTTTATATTCAAAACAGAACTAATTAACTATTGCAAACAAGATGTGGATGTATTAGCAAAATTATGCAAAGAATTCCGTCGTATTTTTATAGAATTTACACAAATTGATCCTTTCCAAAGTGCAGTGACAATTGCTTCAGCATGCAATTTAATTTTTTGTACGAAATGTATGCAGGAGAAGACTATAGCAATAATTTCTTATGAAGGACTTCCTCACCGTAAAGCTTATTTGTGTAAATTCTTTGCGTGGCTTTCATGGATTTTACAAATCACAAGTGCTTCTATTGCCCACACGCGGTCAGCTGGTGAGGTTAAAACTGGTCCGTATTATGTGGATGGGTTTTGTCGTAATTTTAATGGAAGTGCAATTTGTTTTAAATTTCAAGTATGTTTCTGGCATGGTTGCCGTTCGTGCTACACTCAAGAAGAGAAAAACGGTTATTTAAAGCTTAACATGAGAACATTAAAAAGGAAGACACAGTAACGTGTACGTGCTTTGAATCAAAAAGGATACAATGTAATTGAAAAATGGCAGTGTGAGTGGAATGCAGAAGTGGCCTCCCATAAGAAACGTCAACAATTTGTTACTAGTCTGGGAGTAAATAACGAGCCGCTTAAACCTAAAGATGCTTTTTATGGTGGACGTGTCAGCCCTACTTACTTATACTATAAAATCAAGCCTGGAGAGAAAATTCGTCATCTGGATGTCACCAGTGAATACCCGTTGGTGAATAAAACCTGCGTTTACCCAGTTGGACATCCCATGATTATCGCGGCAAATTTTGGTGATGTTAGAGATTATTTTGGTTTGATTAAGTGCAGCGTACTACCACCAAAGCATTTATTTTTGCCCATTTTGCCCGTAAAAGCTAACAATAAACGACTTTTTTCTCTTTGTGGTACCTATATGTCAATAAAAACTGCACACATAGTGATGAATAAAGGCTTATTCACGGCACGTGGGTTCTTGAAGAACTGAAAACTGTTCTAAATCATGGTTACAAAATAATGAACATTCAAGAAGTCTGGCATTGGCCAAAGAACTAACAAAGTACGGAGCTGTTTAAAGACTTCATTAACTCGTTCTTACAAATTAAAGTCGAAGCATCTGGTTTCCCAAGGAATGTGCTTACTAAAGAAGATAAACTTGAGTATATAAAAATGTGGAAAAAAAAAGAAGGCATTGATATTGACGCTGAAAATATCACTACCAACCCCGGTAAAAAAACATGGAAAACTCATACTGAACAGGTAACTAACTGTTTTGTAAATAATTTTGTGCTACTTCCTTATTTCAGTGTTTGTTATTTCTATTTAATGTTATACTTGAATTTATAATATTGAATTGAATTGTGTTATTTAAATTTTATTTAAATTTTTTTTCAAATTTATAGTTATGTTAGTCAGACAAAATTTGTTGATGGTTCAGTATCATCCAAAAAAAGAAACCGTCATTCCTGCACCATTCAATAACATGGTCATTGGTGCTTTTACTACTGCACATGCCCGACTAAAATTGTTTTTCTACATGAATTTGCTGGGTCAGCGTACTCTATACTTTGACACTGACACTGTGATTTTCATATCGCGTCCTCATGAAGAAGACCCTCCAGAAGGAGACTTTTTCTAAATTTATTTATTTATTTATCGCCGATTTATCTACAGTGCCTATTGGTTATGTGGATGAAAAGCTAGATTTGTTTTGACATTCAAACGTTTAAATGTGTGTATTCATATTATTGTGTTGATTGATGTAAACGTCTTTTCGGGTGTGATTCATTGTTTTGTGATTATGCTCTATATGACAAAATATGTCTGTTATGATTGCTACAATAAAAGAGCAGTAGAGTTGTAATAAAGTGTGCTTACTGTTTGAATTTAGAAATTCGGCTAATTAGTAGTAGCAAAGAACTAATTACTGTAGTGGACTATTTTAAGCCGACGGAATGGTTACACCAATTGTTTAGTTATTTTCGAAAGCACAAGTTGTTCACACATCATTCATGATGATTTCAAACAATATTGAAACCATTACTATTTACTAGTAAAAACTCATCTGTACTGACGTCTGTTTGGGATAACAAAGCCTCCGGTTTGACGAACCCTGAGGGTTTGTTATCCCAAACAGACGTCTATAACTACTCAAATATTCAAGGCTGCAACTTAGAAAAATGCAGATATAGACTAGATAAAAACCACAGTGTAACGTAATAAAGTGAGAGACTCTGAAACGTCGGTTCATACTTGTGCTTCATTGGTTTGTTCTAAAGCAGTTTCCAGTTCGTACTAAGGGTCGATTAATACATAGGTATTTCTTTATGAACATTGGGACGTCCAGACAAACTAAACGGCAATTTTTGATTCATACTTACGTCCGTTCTACCGTATGCATGCCCATTTGTCTTTCAGCCGTATGTTCGTTCATCCAAAAAGAGTTATTTTATATAGTAGAGCAAACGAACATGCGGATGCAGCTAAAAGTATTAATTGCACCTTTGTCCGTATGTTTATACAGCCGTATTTCTTTACAGCCGTATATCCGTATATACATCCCATTGCCCGTTTGCCCTAAAAAGTATGAATCGAACAAACGGATGAACCGGGCTTTCTTCATGTGCACTATGTCCGTTAAGTCCATATGCCCTACTAGAGTATAAATCGAGCCTAAGTGTCGATTCATATTTTGTACGGACATTGGGACAAACGGATAAACGGACGTACGGACAAACGGAACAGCAGAAGGGCTGTTCAACTCAAACTTTCATCCGTTTAGCCGTATGCCCGTTTGATATTCAGGGCTTCAGATGCCTATTCATCTGTACTAAACGGTACAATTTCACCTTGTTCGTATGTCCGGCAAAATTAAATTTAGTTCAACTCTGTCGAAACTTTCGGGCAGACGGACATAGGGCTCAAACGTATGAGTTTCACCTTTGTCCGTATGCAAGTATATCCCAATATCCGTTTCCCCTAAAAAGTACTAATTGCAAAAACGGACTAAACTGGCTTTGTCCGTGTTCCCTAAATCTATCCTAAAGCAGTTTCAAGATAATTTCGTGGCCTAATGACTAATGAGCCAATTTTTCGCACAACGATAGATGAGCCCACGTCCAGCCACTCAGCCAGATCATATACCAAAAATTTACAGTCAGTGCTTCACAATAGCTGACTCAAGGCTGTCCTTGTCACTGTCCTTATACTCGACAGGACATTTATGAACCCCAGCTTAAAGGAGCAGTATGCTGCCATTTCAATTTAGCAGGTTTTGGATTACCAGTTTTGGATAAATTGTGTTATAACTTTATTAGATAATTAAATAAAACGGTTATCAAGCATAAAAAATGTGTAAAAAATAATCTCAAGAACAACAATTACAGATGTGCTAAATTTGGGCAGTAGCTATCTCTTCGGTTTCAGACTTTTGTTCTTCAGCGGCAGATTTCATTAGTTCCTTTTGAAATTGAGCAAACAGAGGTTGCGGGGGAGGCGGCAAAAATTGGGGTCCCTGCAAATGCCCAGCATGGGGGATGAAACTTGGAAGAAATCCGGAGTGAGCGGTTTGGAAATGTGGAAATCTTGAGAAATGAGGAAAGTTTGTGAAATGAGGAAAACTAGTGAAATGAGGAAATCCCGGAAAAAAGCCGTGTCCGCGAGCGTGGGGAGAAACCTGGGGTCGATTTTGGGGCGAAACTTGGGGTGGTGTATTAATATGTCGAGCTGGACCTGCCGGTATTTGCTCCACGGGGGGTTGGGGCTGAATTTCCAGATTCAGGTCAACAGTGGGGTGCCGTTCTGCGGCAGGATTAGGATTCGAAATCTGAGGACTCGGGGGGCTATCGGGGTTCTTTGGGGGAAGGGGGGCAATCTGGGGGTTCGCCGGTTCTGCAGGAATAGGTTTTGGCAAATCTGGGGTTTCGGGGTCATTCGGTCGGAAGGATCTGTGTCGGCAGGCCGGGTTTCGAGCCAGCGGTACGCAGGTATCGCGACGCGGATTGAAGCTGAGAGCGCCCGGACAGTTGAACTGCAGAGCTTTACCCCCGGAACAAGTAAAGTAGACATTGCTGCAGGGATTGTTCGGATTCGGGTAGTTGCCGTCGGTCAGGAAGGTGCAGTCAAATGGAACTAAAATAAAAATCAATTCTCAATTTTTAATCCGAATTATTGTTCCATTTCCAATTATTTGGTTCCGTTTTCGTACATTTAAAACAACTATGTTCGAACAACCTACTTTCAAGAGAGTTTGGTTTGATTTCAAGTTTTGATATAGTTTTATTTTAGATTTGATAAATCAGTCTTAGCTCTTTAATTGTTAAAAAACCATAATAATGCTAGATTCATACTTTCAGACGTATGTTCGTTCATCCGGTAAAATGACGTAAAAATCACGCCACAATCTGATTTTTTTGCACTATTAGTGGCGTGACTGTTTTTTAATTTTTCCGGCTAATACGGACATTCGAGTGTATGAATTGAGCCCTAGGTTCATTACAGCTTCATAAAACTGTTACTGAAATAGAATTTGGCATACAACAGCTTAGTTCTAAAGTCTGACAAAACATTGCTTGACCCTGAGATTACAATGAACACGAGATTTCGTTGCGAAAAGAACGAATTGCAAGCTTCGTTGCGAAAAGAACGAATTGCAAGCATCAAGTGTATACAGCGAAGTAGTTGCTACTTGCTAGAATCACGCCACCTATTTTGTCTCTGGGTCTAGCAATTTCTGGTCAGACTTTAGAAAGTAGAACTATTGCAACTGCTTTAGCGACACTACCGCCATAACTGAAACCGCACCTGACGGATGGAGCTGCGGAGGCTGAGTAGTGGTGGGTTCGGCAGTGGTCGGTCTGCTCCCCCCACAACTGGGGATCAGACTGGGGTGGGAGCACTCCTGATGCTCTTCGTCGTAAACCAATCGCGGGGGGCACTTTTGCTTGGTCGCGTGACCTCCAGCGCACACCCAGAAATAACTCTCACACTGGCCGGCTTTGTAGATACCGTCGTAGAGGTTGGTGCAGTCGTATGGTTCGGCTGAAAAAAGAATTGCACTGTGAATGAACATCTTAATTTCGAGACTAACTGTATTTTGGATCAACCTGATTTAAATTTTTTATTCATTAATATAACTTTTGTACATAAGCTGAAGTTTTAACTCTATAGAATTGGATTGACAAAGCGCGTTTCACTTAAACCCAGTCTAAATCGAACAGGTGATCGCAGACAGAAATTTTCATTGTGATGTTCTGCATTCTTAGCCATCACATCTTGACTATACACATTAAATTTCAAAGGTCTCTTCAAAATCTCCTCAGAAATAATTTAATACCTATCGATTCACGATACAATTTACCTACAGCTAACCTGGTCTGGGAACGAAGGCAGTAGTCTTCTCGGGCAAGGGCGTGGTGGGTCGATCCTTGCCACTGCAGTCTGGAATATGGTCGAAATTGTTGCAGACCTTGAGTTCTCGGTCGTAGAAGGTGAGCCCAGGACACATCTGGGGAGTGCCGATGCCATTGTCACACACGAAGTAGAGTTTGCTGCAGGGATTGAACTGGTCCGCGTGGTTGCCGTTGGGCAGGTGGTGGCAGTCAATCGGAACTGAAACAATACATGTTGAAAGGAAGAGGAGGCCCCAATTTAAAAAGAGAAAGAAACGGAGGCGTCGGGAATCGAACCCAGGCCGCTTGCGTCGACGACAAGAATGCTAACCACTGCACCCCAGCCCCCGAGTCTCGTATGCCCTATTTCTCACAACAATATATATTTTGGTATAAAGTAACATCTTGTTTTGTATAAAGTGAAATGGCTTCGAAGTCATTAAACTCAAAGATGAAGCTGCTTATATTGATTTATATTGATAGAGATTTGACAGAAGACGAAAGACTGATTCCAAATACATAGTCTGCTTTTAATAATAAAACTCAAATCCATCGGTCAACAATTCAATACGTGACTGCACTCTTCCCATTAGGTAGAAATAGGAAATAAGCAAAAAACGCAGTACCTATGACGAACTGTGGACAAAAGAACCGAATGAGGCTTACCTATTTTGACTTTACTATTTCTGCCATGGAAACAGCACCTTATTTAGGAAACAAATATAACCTTATTTCTTACATATATCTGCCTAGCGGGAAATGGGCCCAAGACATTAACACGCTGAACAAAATTACCCCTGGTTGTTAGCCCACACAGTTGACACCATTTAACTTTGCTGACTGAACAGACATACGGCTGTAAGCATGAATCGACCCTGAATCTCACCATGAACCGGTGCCTGCGTAATGGGGCGAGGCGTGGTGGTGAGTCGCCGGCCGGAGCAAGCGAACACTGCATAGTGGCGATCACAGACATCCCGCTCCTCGTCGTATCGCAGACCAGTGGGACAGTGCAGCGGGGTGGGGTTGCCGTTGTGGCAGGCGAAGAAGGTCTGGGAACAGGGAGTCAGGGGGTGGGAGTAACGTTTGTTCGGCATGTTGCGACAGTCCATCACAGAGGCTTAAAACAAAAAAAAGCAATATTCGCTTTAGGCGGAAAAAAAACAAAGCCTTAAACAGTTTAGGTTGCTGGTTTGTTAAACTTCTTATGGGATTTCAAATAACTCAATAACCTATTGCACCAGGAAGTATACCTACACTTGTTGTCATCATGTGGCAGTGTGGCACCTCATCAGGGTCCGATTTATCGACACAGAGTGTTCGTCATCGAAAATGTTCGTCATCGAAAATTTTGGATTGATCAAAACATTTTCGATGACGAACAATTGCTTTTTCGATGACAAACATTTGCTTTTTGAACAGTGAGTTTGTCACCGAAAAAGGCAATGCTCGTCATCGAAAAAGTTCTTATTATACTAAAAAACCCAGGTTTCATTAAGGCGCCTAATGTCCTAACTCTGCTACAAAAACATTACATTCTTACTAAACCAAGTTGACCAAGTTAAACCCTATTATTGAATTCAGCCCCTTATCGATATCAGTTTCTATGATTATTCTAAACAGCAATACTAAATTACGAACGAGTGGTGAGGACGACGTCACTCTGCGGGGGAGCGGTGGTCGGGGTGGGTGTCGGCCTGTTTTGTCCCGAACACGCGAACACAAACGCGTAGATGTCGCAGACTCCCTTGTCCTGGTCAAAAAACAGTCCCCCAGGACAAGTCTGTTTGGTGGCCAAACCGTTCGAGCAAATCCAGAAGTCAGGACTGCACCGATTGTTGGGATCGGCTTGGGGACCATCTTCCAGGGTCAAACAGTCCACTGGTGGGGCTGAAATAAAAAGAAATATATAATTCAAAGAAATTGGTAGATCAAATTTTGAAATAAAAAGTAGGCAGGTACAGCTCAAAATTAACATCATATGACGACGGTATCGGCGTCACTGACTGCATTTTGCAGTTTCATTAACTGATTCCGGAGTCAGTCAGTGACTTATCACGTTAACAATAATCATTTTTAGGTAACTCAAAAACGTTTTTCTCTTATACATTTGCACTTATATATTGCGGTTTAAAAGATGCCGTATATACGAGCAACTTTGACAACACTTGAAAAGTAGTGATGATTAAGTGATTCTGATTCTGAAGTCACTGCCTTTGGACGGAGTCAGTTACTAGGTTCAAAACTACCAGAAGTAAAACTAGAGCTGTAAACATGTTTGCCGCAGAATGCAGTCACTGACGCTGCTTCTAGTCTTATGTTAATTTTGAGCGGTACTGTCATTAACGGATCGCGCATTGGCTTACGTGCAGTGGGTTCCAAGCACTCCTGTAAATTGCACGGTCTTTCTTGCCGCAAGGGGGGACACGGTCTACCGCCGGCAGAGGGAGGTGTTGCAACGGTACCAGAACGAAACTAAAAAAGGTTTGACGTTCATTTTCATTTAGGCATGTACCTGTCATTTACAAGTGAATAGCAGTTCTAAAGTCTGACAAAGTTGCACCACTTCAGAAAACATTACATGCGATTTCGTTACAAAAAGCTTTGATTTTGACTATCAAGAGTACAGCAACTAGGCGCAGAATTCATGTCTCTAAAATAAGTGGCGCATCTATTTTTTTAAACTAAGTTTGTTAACCACTTCAAAGGTGTCATTCACATATCCGAGGCACATTGAAACTACCACTCCTTGTTATTAGCCAGATTTCAAAATGACCATTGTAGCTAAAACATTCCCTAGAAGGCTTGACTCTTATTTGGCTATGTCCTTTCCAACCTGAATTCCATTCCCGCAAGTGACGCTGCACTCAGACCAATAGTCGTAGAACACTTCGCAGTCGAAAGCTGAACTTGCGCTGATCAGACAACCAATCAGTAAAAAACAGCGTTCGATTGTTTCCATCTACAAAATAATTAGGTACCTACAATTAATTTTCGATTGCTCAATAATTTACCCACAATTAAATAGTTCTTATTTCCATGGTCCTTCTCAAATACCGATCTTAGACTGGAGATTAGTTTCGATCAAATTTGACGATTACCAAAGCATTTGATTGAAATAACAGTCTTTTTACCCGAAAATAGGTAAGTCAAAAAAGTTAAAATATAGCGCCAGTCAACGAAATAAATCATCTATAAATAAACTTAAAATTTACCAAACATACAACAACATATATCAAAATGTCCGCAATCTCAAACCAAAATCGACGCTCTCACCTCGTAAGCAGCCACCCTTTGCACAGATCATATAACGACTGACAAAATGTTCCGCCATGCACAGACGACATAGCCATGTAATTTGCATATCGATTGATGTACACGATTGTAAATTTATAGGCCTACCGAGCACAGTAGGCGGGGCTAAAATTACGAGAGACGTCAATCAACCACAAAAAACATCAGGGTGTGCTACTGATACGCAACGTGCAACTGGTTTTCATGAATATAAAATTTAAAACAAAACAAACATGCAACACAAAACAAAATTGGACTATACTTCCAAAGCTGCTGTCAGATAGTTGAAAAAATTTGTCTGGAATTTAAGATTTGAAACTGTAATCACACCACACTTTAGCTGGTCTTCAAAATGATAGACGACGATGCATTTGCCAAATTTATGTTCCAACTGAATTGGCTGGCAGGATGTCTGGTTGCCTTCAACATAATTGTTATTGCAGTTATTGTTACCGTTGTTTGTATCTATTTCTGGAAGCAAGCAAAACTGCCAACTACTAATTCAAAGAAGGCTAAAACAGACAAAGTCGAGCCGGCTACTTTCACTTTGACACCAGCGAAATCTGTTGGTATGAAGTTTTAGTAAATGGCTTTAACAAAAGTTGTGACTTGTATCCACGTTTATTCAAGAAAATACGCAGCAGCAGAAAATGTACTTAATAGTGTCTCACTCATATAGAAGATCTCACTCTTCTGATTGACCGCATACTTGTAAGGAAAGTTAAACCGGAGGACCGAAAATGACGAGCTGTAGCACAGACAGGCTGGAGAGTGTCTCATTCGTTTTCTCTTAAAGTCTGAATGAGACACTATTAATGTAGGTGCTTTTGGTAGGAGGCACGAGGGCTGGCCGTAATGCGCTCAAACGGACTTTGGTAGGTCGAAGGTCAAACTGTTTTGGACATTTGCATATTTGACAATTTCAAGGCGAAACTTGTCAGTATCCACTAGAATTCGTTACTCGTACAAATATACTAAAATTAACTTTTCGTTGAGTACGTAAAATGAGTCATGCTCGTGTAAATATATATTGTCGCCTTTAATTAAAATTATTATTAGTTCGAAAAAATTGTCGTTATTATTTTAAGAGATAAGCTATATTTTCAATTTTGCAATTTGCAATAAGTGACAGTCCTGCCGCAAAGCTGCCCCTGTGACGCAGGCTCCGTCTGTGGTGACAGATCAAAACCCAGCCAATGACTGGACTTAGTGCATTTTTGAAATTTCATGCAGCAATGGGTGAACTAGTCAAGTGGCTACAACGGGTTGCCGACTGTAATTGGATCCTCTATACAAAAGACTACTCTATTCTAAACAGAGGATCCGCTATTCTAAGCACGGGAGCCTCTTATTTAGGCTGAGGATCCTCTATTTCACGCAAAAGGCCCTTCACTATAGGCTCTATAGTTAAGTACAGTGTTCCTGAGGGGGTCATAAGGGGGTCCAGGAAGGTCCTGAGCAAAAAATAACCCCAGACTTGTGTTCAGGGGCCCATTCCCAAACTATCCCTAGAGTAGAGACAAGTTTTTGTCTAAATCCATGACCAAAAATTTTCAAGTTCACAAGGGTCCCTCCTGGTGTTTTTTAAAAACGCTAATTTTTTGGGGGTCACGTGAGCCGGGCGCCTTGCGGGGCCAGGGAGTACCCAAGGTTGGGGACACAAGTACTCGCGAGGGAACCCCCGACCCCCATCAAAGTTTGGGCCTGATCACCGACTAAGCCTCGAGAAAAACTCCAAACTGTGTTTTGCTAACGAGAAAAACATAGGAAAAGGAATACAATGGATTGCCTCCGGCTCCGCTGGGGTGGACAACCCAATTAAAACACCCTTACTTTACCCTTAAATACAAATTATTGCAAAAAATTTTATGGAAAAGTCCATGATCTTCTGCATACTTTAACTTAAATGAAAAAGGTTTGATTTTATTGCGCTAAATTTTACTAGTTAAAAACCTTGTCACGGGTATCAGTTGACTACCTAAGCTTTGGGCACTGGGCAGTTTTGTTGACTAGGTAAATGTGTCCACTACTTTCACTTCCTCCCATTTTCAGTGTGTGAACTAATGATAAATCAAGACATGCCACTCTACCAGTACACTCGCGAAGAATAGTACAGTTTTAAGTGAGTGTACAGTGAACTTTACGCAGCTAAGGAGCTTTGCCCGTTTTGGGTCTACTTGTTTTCATCATAAGCTCAGCACAAGCATGACCTTTTTGGCCAAAACAGATTCATTCTTATGAATTTAAACTCAATTGGTAGAAAACAACAAGCACGTTTTGCGAGTAAAGATAAAACTAATTTTCGACACGTACGTAGATTTCGCTGCGACATGTTTAGAATGCCGAGGATATTCTTCGAATATAATACTACGCGGCCGCAAAACTTTTAAAACACACTTTTACATAACATGACAAACAGCTATGTGCATGTTTTATGGTCTCTTGATTTCAAGTTCGAGTTAAAAACTAATAACTATTGTAACAACCTACACATTGTAAAAACCGTATAACCGTAAAAACTCTGTAACACAGGTAAAACGACGGACAACTCTTGTTGTTCGCCAAAGCCAACTCAGGCAGTCTGGCACTGCCGATCTCGTCATAGTTAGTGCCATACATAGTCTTGCTTGCGACCCGCACAGTTGCTTTTTTCAAGACTTTTATTTCTGCAGGTTCTGACGTGCTAAAAACAATCTAGGAAACATAATTGTGACAGGTTTTGTCAAATTATTGTTTCTGTAGGTATGCAAAATTTGCAAGCACTTGTGCGATGATCAGTGCGCTGTGCCTATTTGTGTCTGTCGCAACTGTGTGCTTAAAGACTTATTGATCGCAAGCCTGTACATGCCACACACAATTATTATTACTGTATGACTGTGCAGCATCTATGGCGATGCAGTATGGCACACACTGTACTATACACACACGCACACACATTTAGTGCTTTTTAGGACCTACCTAAATGCACAGTTCAAACTTACATACAAAGAAAAGATACACGGGAATTCAGTTTTTCCTGTTGCGCCACAGCGCAACAGGTAGTTTATACTTGGTTTGTATAGGATTTGCAGAATCTTTTCAAGTAACAGTTACTTGCCGGAATAGCTACGTTTGCGTGTTGTGTGCGTGTGTTTGCTCTTGCCTGTTGACTTGTGCGGTGTCTGTCAAGTGTCAACAGGCTGTTGATCTGGTATATGCAATAATACAAACAGTTATATGCATATAACAGCACACAGCACAATATTCTTGTATTGTAAATCACACACATCAAACTGAATGTTACGCTGCTACATATTTATCAATCATCAATAGTAACAGTTACGCTAGGACTTATCAATCATCGATAGTCACACACTTTTAAGCAAACACAGTGCAAGCAGGAATAGCTCAGTTGACAGAGCGTTAGACAAAAGATCTAAAGGTACCTGGTTCGATCTCATGTTTCGGCAATTTTTTAAAAGTTAGGCTTTAATTTTTTAACTGATGGCAATTATTTTTACACTTTTTGCCCAATAGTTGCCCTTTTCTTTAACTAGTGCTAAGAATAAATTTTATGAATTTTACATTTCGTTATTGATGTATTAACGCTAGTATGTATTTACGCCTGTAGCTTATTAACGCAGTGAACGAAAATTAAAATGTCTGTGTTTTATTTCCTTTGGAATATAAACACTGTAAATGAATTACGAAACCCTTTTATCAACAGACACGGTTATCACTTTTAAATCAGAACGTGTTTATCAATTTTTGTTTGAAAGACTTTGGAATGACTAGGCAGTAAATCTGTGCAAATATCGGGATTTCAAATTATTTTGTCTACATAAAATGGCCACGTTTGAAATTATTAAAATTTCCTCTCGAATTGTGACACTCAGACCTCCCGATGGACGACCGTCCCAAGGCATAAGATAACGAGTGTCATGCTCTTCCTATTACATACTTTGTGTTTGCGATTAGTTTTTAATGCGCAACAGGCCTAATGTTGTTAAACGTTCACCCTTTTAACTTCTCACTCACTGAACTACTTTTGCAGTAAACTTTTGCTTGATGTAATATAGTATATACGCGGCGGGCCTCATAGCAAAGATCAAACGCACGAAAGACGAAAACGAATCTCTACTGCTAGATGCCATACCTACGAGACCCGACGCTGCTAACTTTGAGGTTTCTGTGTAGAGTATATGCAATACGTACCTTTTGCACGTAGTTACATACGTAAAATGTTGTCTTCAACGTTTATATATACGCACTGTTATTCCGTGTATTTCTCTTCTTTCTCTCTCAGACATATCTGTAACACACTACAGTAAATATGTACATACATATGTTTTACAAACGTCTGCACGAATTATCTCATTTGCATAATGCTATATCTAATTTGCATATCGATTTTTGTCCTTATATAAGGCACATGTTTGACCATTCCGCGTATACAGCAGTGGAACTGATCGTACGGGGTGCTCAAGATGGAGTCTTGTCGCGTGAGTTATTTATTTGATATTTATTTGATCCCTTTTTCGATATACAATTAGAACCGGTTCCTTTTTGGTATTATGATTGACTGTGTCAGTTAAGTGCCTCAGATCACTCGGCCATTGGAAAAGGCTGGTGTTTTTTTGAGCAAAGGTTAAAACTGTTATTTTGATTTAAACGGGATAACATATTCTTAGTCGAGTTAATCCTTTTGTTATTTTGATTCAAAAGGTCTATAACAATATTTAATCCAATTATATGAATTTTTAGTTAATCCTTTCAATCCATATTTCATCCACATCCTCATTTTTCAGGTGTTCTTAGCAGCGCTGTGTCTGGCTTTGGCCCATGTGGTTTCGTTGCAACCCTACGGCCGCTCTGTGGACTGCGAGGTGTGGTTCGAGGGCTGGACTCAGTGCAGTCTGACCTGCGGAGGGGGGATCCAGTCTCGAAGCGGCACCGTGGAAATACATCCATCTGGCGCAGGAAAACCATGCCCCCCTCTTTTCCAAACGCGGGCCTGCAATATTGAGCCTTGTAGCTTTGAACAAGGTTAGCTGCGACTTGTAGGAAAACGTCAGGAGTTCTGTTACCAAGTTGGGAGATTTATTCGATGGATCCTGACACTAGGAGATTTATTCGATGGATCCTGAGACGGGTTTAAAACATTAAAACAGTTTTTAAACCAGAGGGAAAAATGTATCGCATTATCGTAAATTGTCCCACATTTCTTTCATCAAATCAACACATTTCATTATAAATCAAATCAAAATCTGATTTGTTCAGATTAAACCGTTAACGTATGTATCGTTGTGCCCCCACATTTGATTCTTATAAATCAACACATTTCATTTTTGTACACATTTCATTATTATAAATGAACACATTTTTCTTATACACATTTCATTATTATAAATCAACTCTAAATTTTCTTTTATTTAGGTATCAGATTAAACTGTTAACGTATGGTTTTTCTAGACGACCCAAATCTAGACTGCACCCAGCTGCCCGATGGTCCCTATGCGGATCCCTACAGCCAGTGCTCCGACAAATTCCTGATGTGCTCCAATGGAAAGGGCAGGCTGCGTGATTGTCCCCAAGGGCTGTTCTTCAGCAACGACAAGAAGGCCTGTGACTCCTTTGCCCACATCCAAGAGTGCACCGGACATCCCGTCACTACCACCTTCAAACCACCCATCCAGCACTCTACCACTACGCAGCGTAGGTTTTTGGTTACTGGGGTTTGTTGCTTGATGGGATAGCGCTGAAGTAACAATTTCTGTAACTCCTGTAGCTACTCCTAATTAGCGACTCGCTAGTCGCTATACGCATGGCTACTACGCATGACTACTTTTTGTTTTCTTTAGTGAAGTATTACATCTGTTTTCAGCGATCAGACTGATAGAAAAATTGGTACATTTTCGATAGTTTATTAATTTTTCACGGTTCTGAAATGGATAATCCAATTTACAAATTACCTAATTTTCACGGCCCTCTTCATTCCTATTTCAGATCCGTTCATGAGCTGCTCAGGCCTGACGGACGGCATCTACGTGGACCCCCGCGGCTCTTGCAGCCAGATTTGGTTCAGCTGTCTGAAGGGTCACCTGACGGAGCATGGCTGCCAGTCCGGCCTCTACTACGACGCGGAGACGGACAAGTGTGACCGATGGATCAACGTGGTCGCCTGCTCGGGACAACGACCCACCACCACCCAGCCGCCATTCACCACGCCGCTCCCTCAAGGTTGCTGCTGTAACCCTTTGTACTAGTCAACACAGGGTGCGCGACTTAACAGGGTGCGCGGCTTTCAAGTTGCCAGATTGGCTGATGTGACGCGTCGTGTTTGAATTAGTTTGCATAGCTATAGGTACTGGCCGGGTTTGAGTTGATGCAGGTGCTTTTCCGAAGCGTTTTTAGTTTGGCCTATCCAGCAGGTGCTTTTCCGAAGCGTTTTTTAGTTTGTTTTAGTACCTAGCATACAGCAAATTGCAGTAGCCTTTCGGTTTCCAAACTACAGATATTGCGGAGTTCTAACTGGATTTAACTATATAATTGCAATAGTTTTTCGGTTTTTAGTCTGTTTGGTTTGCTTTTTCAAAATTGTTCATCTTACCGACCGTTTTGCTGTTTCAGTGCCCATCAACTGCGCCGACTTGCCCAACGGCAACCACCCAGACCCCCTATCTCGCTGCTCCCGTATCTACTACACCTGCGACCACGGCGTGGGCACGGCCCGAGACTGTCCCGGCAGCACCTTCTACAACCCGAGCACGGGTGGCTGCGACGATTTCGACAAGATCGAGGACTGCACTGGCCTGCCCGTCACCCCGACCCCACCCACTACGCCCATTCAGCTGTCCACTACTCCTAGTAGGTTACATGATGGGTTACATTCAGCTGTCCACTACTCCTAGTAGGTTACTTCCTGGCTTCAGAAATGTCACAATTTATTCAATCTTGGTGCAGAAATGTCTCAATTTATTGTCTCGAATAGCTTAGCTGATCAGCTGTTGTCTCAATAATAAGCTTGAGCATTAAATACCACCAATAATTTCAGATTACCCCTTCGATTGTTCGGACCGCGAGGATGGGTTGTACCGAGCCGGTGAATGCGACCGTGTGTTCTGGCAGTGCTCTGGCGGCGCCACCACCCCGCAGGAGTGCCCCGGGACCCTCTTTTTCGACTACGAGACCAAGGAATGCGCGCACAGGCTATACATTCCGGCCTGCGGGGGCATCCGAACCACGCCCCTCCCACCAACCACTCCCAGCCGTCCCGACCTGGAACCTCCAAGTTAGTTCCAAAACGCTTTTTTTGCGTGCTAAGCGCTTTTTTTGCGTGCTTAGTGTTGTGAAAAAGGTTTGCGGCGGTTGCATAGTAGTTAAAGGTTCAGACAATAAGCAATGTGTTTCTTAGTTAACTACCGACTTAGTTCAATTGCGGCTTCGGTTTTTGCGGCTTCGGTTTTTTTGCCTTTTCTCAAGTGCTAATGGTTTTAGTCGTTGGTGATCTTGTAGCTTAGTATCATTGCTTTGCTTTTTGCTTGTATTATTTTAATTGTTTTTCCTCACGTGCTCTAGCCTTTCTCGAATATACCTATGCTAGCCGTTTTTTTCGGAATATGCAGTTGTTTCTTTTTCAGATCCTTTCTGCTTGACCAAAGCCGACGGCAACTACCCGAACGAGAACGAACCCTGCGGCAACATCTATTTCGCCTGCAGCGGTGGCAAACTGGAAGAAATGACCTGTCCCGGATCCATGGCCTACAACGCGGACAAGGACAGGTGTCAGCCCCGCAGACGCGTCCCCGCCTGTAAACACATCGGGGACCCCCGATTTGGCTCCGGATCCCAGATCTTCCCCCAGCAGCCATTCCAACCTAAACGCTTCCAACCCGAACGGAATCCTCCCTTTCTGCCAGAAACCTTCCAGCCCCAACCCAACCCCGGTTTTGAAACCTTCCATCCTCTGGTGGAGCCAGGTGTGGTGTTTATCCCTGAATCTGGGAATCAGCCAGCCCAGCCTGCACGCCCTGGATTTGAGCCCGGATTTGAGCAACCTCAGTACGGTCGTGTTCCGCCGCCACCGCCAACAGAATACCGCCCTGTCCAATTCTAACCCACCCAAAAAGACTAACCGACGATATTATCAATAGTTTCACTTTTAATTTCATTTTGGATTGCGATTTCAAATTTTTATTTTTTCTGAATTGTAATATTTCTTGTATTAAAGAATTTATTTGTTGTGTATTGAGACTTGAAGCTATTCTGAATACGTGAACTGAATACGTGAAATAGTAAGAGAAACTGCCAGTGTTGTATTGGGTTTGGTGTAGAGCAGCGAAAAAGTGCCGCGGGTAAAAGCTCATTATTAAGCACCATGTCAATGCCTTTCCTTGCCTACAAACAACAAAGATGGCCTGTAATTCCCTATAAGGAACAAGCATGGCCCGTAAATGTGAACAGTAATTTTAGTGATTTAGATTTTAGTGATTTACATATCAGGCCTAACAACACCAAGCTTCAATATAGTGCCACCAAGCATAGTTTTTTTCTAGCGACACCCAGGCGTAGTTTCCATTTAGCGACACCAATAGCTTAATTTCGTCATCTATGACGCGAAGTTGTGAATCACTAGTGCAATTTATAACCTACAGAATGCTAAAAGCAAACATTGAATGACCTTGTAGCATGAGCTTAGCTTACATGGTAACATTAAAGTGACGTGTTATTACAGCGCATGAATTACAAAATGTAAACAGATTACTCGTAAATGTAAACTTAACTTGCACATGGTCACACTTTTGAGTCGTTGAATTATGACAGTGTTCTTTTTGTCATGTATTGTGAATTTTTTGAGAGATTGTTAAGAGATGTGTTTTGCAGTGTTAATTTATAATGCCCGTATACAGAAACCCTTCAGAGCCAAAAAACCGAGAACGAATTATATTTTTTGATCTTTTTAGTTTTTTGTTTTTTTGTTTGTAAAAGTTAGAATTTATAATTTTGTTTTTACACGGCGTAAACATGCAAGCAGATTTTACGCAACCGATTTTAGCGTGACAAATAGAATCGAAATGGAATCATGTAAGATACACCAGTAATAGGAGTAATTTCCTATATTTTCAGTCCTTGTTACAAAATCAACACGTAAACAATGGGCGGTAGCAGTTCGAAATCATGCGATTTTCCTACATGTGATCCTGCCTGGGACACCATTTTGGAACAGAATTACGGAGAAATCCGCCGAAAATGCAGGGACAGTGGCTATTTGTGGCAGGATCCCTTGTTTCCGGCAAATGATTCCTCGCTGTATTTCGACCGAGACCCCCCCAAAGGCATAAAATGGAAAAGACCTCACGTGAGAAATTGTGCTCATTTTGGTTTGCTTACTGTATTTGACCAATATTTTTAAAAAGTTTAAATCTAAGCTGCAGTACGGAAAATTGGGTTTAGCAGTCAATCAGTTTACAATTTCTTGTGAAACATTAAATTAAAGTCTGACGAAAAACAGATGTACTCCTAAGATGCACCACTTACTTATTTTAGTGGCATGACTTTTGCGATTACTTGGTGTGCTCTTGTAGTCAAAATTCAATTTTTTCGTAGCGAAATCACATGTTTCGTTTTCTCAAGTGATGCAACTATTTGTCAGACTTTAGTTACATATCGCTGATACTTTGCTAATGCCTAAAAATACTTTTTGGGATATTTCTGACCTCAAAGTGAGACATGAAAAGGACAACTGTTGTTACTGATTTGTTTTAGGAAATCGTAAAAGGGACCCCAAACTTAGAGCCACATTTTTTTGTGGACGAATCTACTCGGTTCGATATCGATCAAGGAGAATTGGGTAAGTGTCATTTTTTGTCAACATATTTGCACCGTGGGAATCGCGGTTGCAAACTTTCCAGTTATAAATACTAGACTGTTCATTTCGAAGCTGTTGTTTCCCTTTATCTATGTTATTTACATTTTCATAAGTTGTGTAAGCTTCACATCTTTTGTTAGTTACAACAAGAGTACATAATGGTGAATCACTCTATATAGAAGAAGAGTGAGACACTCTCCAGCCTGCCTGTGTTCTAGCACAGGCAGATGCCCTGGTCGTTTTCAAGCTACATGTTGACATTCTGTGCAACATGTGGCTGGCCAATCAGAAGCGAGCTCCTATTCTATGATTGGCAGACGCCTGTGCACGTGCTCCATTCATAAAACGCGATAGGGATAAAAGGTTAATAACTCATTATTCATTTATAGTCTGCTTACAAAAACATTAAAACAGGTTTGCAAATACCTTTGGGGATATTTTGGCAAACTTTCAGCGAAATTGATTGAGAAACTTTTAAGAAATTCAGAAAAGTTCATATCCCAAAAGTTTCTCAATCAATTTCGCTGAAAGTTTGCCAAATATCTCTATAAATATTTGCAAACCTTTTTTAATGTTTTTACAAGCAGACTATAAATGAATAATGAGTTATTAACCTTTTATCCCTATCCCGTTTTATGAATGGAGCACGTGCACAGGCGTCTGCCAATCATAGAATAGGAGCTCGCTTCTGATTGGCCAGCCACATGTTGCACAGCATGTCAACATGTAGCCTGAAAACGACCAGCGCATCTGCCTGTGCTACAACACAGGCAGTCTGGAGAGTGTCTCACTCTTCTTCTATATAGTGTGAGACGCTATTATGTACTCTTGTTTACATACAGCCTATTTATATCTACTTAATACACTATTATTTACATATTATTACATATTTTACATTAATATTTACATGTATTTACATATTTTCTACATACTATTACTTACATCTAGTTAATTTTTTACACTAGTTTTTACATATAGTCTTTCACACTAGTATTTTACACTCTTATTTACTTTTATCCATATATTTTACATTATTATTTAGATTTTATTACATATTTTACACTAATATTTACATGTATTTACATATTTTCTACTATTTACATCTAGTTCATTTTTTACACTAGTTTTTTACGTATAGTTTTTTTACACTATTATTTTATACTTTTATTTACTTTTATCCATATAATTTACATTATTATTTTATTTACCTACATCTGAGTCTATTAGTTACACATTCTACAGTGAATATTTCATTGAATATTATTATTTACACTTTAGCTTAAAAATATTTTAGCTTTTTTGTTTTAGGCAACTGCTGGCTGCTAGCTGCTGTGGGATCTCTGGCTGACCACCGTCCTTTACTGGATCACGTGGTCCCCACCGGCCAATCATTTCACCCCGAACAAGGTTATGCTGGCGTCTTTCGATTTCGATTCTATCGATACGATCGATGGGTTGAAATTTGCGTGGATGATCGATTGCCGACGGTGAAGGGAAAATTGATTTATGCTCACTCGGCTGAACCGAATGAATTCTGGTGTGCTTTGCTGGAAAAAGCATATGCCAAGTCAGTTTTACGAACGTTCTCGTTGATCACGGAGGTTTAGGAATAACATTTTAAAGCATTATTTGTAAACCGTTTAGACCAATTAAAATTAATCCTTTTAATCTTGTAAATGAATAGGACTTTTATTTCATCTCATAGTTCTGCATTTTGAGCAAACTGTAGCTTGTTGCAGATTGCATGGGTCCTATGAAGCACTGGAAGCAGGAGTCCCAGGCGAGGCTTTGACAGATCTAACGGCGGGAGTGGTCGAGTCATACGTATTTCGCCGATGTCCAAATCGGAAATACTGCCCGTTAGAAGTGCCACCGAATTTGGACACTTTCTTGCTGAGAACTGTGACACGCGGATCGCTAGCTTGTGCGGGAATTTATGTAAGACAGTAAATAGTCGAATCCTTATAAACGAGTTTTTACCTTTTTTAAAATTTTTAATAAAACGTTAAAATGGGAAGTGAACTATGCAGGTATTGTAATTGTTAAAGTCTGTAGTACAAATGACTTTGTATGTAATAAAAAATGCGTTTATAAACCAAGGACTAAAATCCTTATCGGGACTTCAGCATTGTGGCTGTACTTACTATATTAATTTTAATACGGCAACTTCATGAATTCGCCCTCAAGTCAGTGAGTCATTTGACCCGTTTTATAGTCCTGAATTTTCAAGCATGCCGCCTCAAACATGACTATGTTGGTATGTTTAGGGCGACTATTACCGCAACGAACCTCTGCCCAATGGTTTGGTAACCGGACATGCGTACACCGTTGCCGACATACATCAGGTAAAGCCTGGTTCATACTTGTCCTTGTTCTTGTCCCTATGTCGTTTTGTCCTCAAGCGATTTAACTGTCCACGAGCGTTCATGTTTATTTTTTAAAGGTCTTCTTATGTTTTGTATTTAACCTCTACAAAATACAGCAATAATTTAATGTATAATTACAAATTTACCTAAATATTCATTCTTCCATTTGATTCAAAATTAACATTTAATCGTAAATGTAAATGCAATAAATGTGGCTTGCTACTGAAATTGTTACTAATTATTAACTAATTGTACTTAAAATTATATCTTCACATTTCAGCTGGAATACAGAGGAGTGGTCACAACGCTGGTGCGTGTCCGAAACCCGTGGGGAAACGAAGTTGAATGGAACGGCGCTTGGAGTGACGGGTACAAATATAAGTTCAAATTTAAACGAGATTACACGCATTTTCTGGTGCTTGACCTACAATTATTGGCTTGCTCTGAGCTTTGAGATTCAATAGGCCGGTATTTATTATTAGTATATTTCTATTGTATATTACTATGTTGTGTATTTTTATGAGTAACCTCGAAAATATTTAGATTTAATGACTTTTATAAAATTGTCAGTAATTTGACATTGTGAATCACTTGACATGTTTAACATATGTCCAGATCGCCAGAATGGAACTATTTGACAAACTATGAAAAAGAAGAGTTAAAACAGCGGCTGGAATCCGATGGAGACTTTTGGTAAGTGAATTTTTTTACAGTCGGTTTCAAATGAAAATGGATTTTAGGCGTCGGGATTAGTGATGAAATCGGACGCGTCGGGTGATGTCATCCGACGCGTCGGATGATGCCATCCGACGCCCTCGATTATGCAATCCGACGCCTAGAGTTTTGCCAGCCAGTAATTAATTAGCTGTCAAAGTTCAGGCCTATAGTTTTAAAAAATAGGGGTGGCTGCTTTAATACAAAGTATAAATACTAACTAAATTTTGTTCTTTTAATTGCATTAACTAATAAAAATCAGAATTCAGTAATTAAAGTTACCTTTGATTTCAAATAAACACCTGTTAAACAGCATATAACAATAAACTTTAAGAAATTTTCACAACTCGCTGTGTAGTCACCCTCATAAAGTTTTCCAGCAAGCTCTCCAATTTCTAACTCTATGATGCAATCCGACGCCCAGCCTCGGTGATGAAACTCGACGCGTCGATGATGCAATCCGACGCGTCAGATGATGAAATGGCGTCGGGCAAATCTATTTTCATTCGAAAACGACTGTAGTTTAATTTGGTTTTTTGTTCTTTTTCTTCTTTTCGTTTTTTCGAAATTGACTATGGACATGAAAAACTGCTTCAACTTGTTGAATGCTTGTTTTGAATTTCATGCGTAACAACTAGATTACTAGAAGGCTTGGGCCGGTCACGCTAACCAAGGGTCGATTCATACTTACAGCTGTATGTCCGTTTAACCGGCAAACTACAAAATAATCACGCCCCTAACAGTATAAGATAAAATTGTGACTAAAATAAATAAATAAAAAGATAATAAATAAAACCGTTATTAACATCAGATTATTTGTCATGTTAATATATATGATGTTTTAGGATAAGTCTGGAGGACTTTGTGAAAAACTTCAGCGACATCAGCATCTGCAACATGACCCCCGATTCGATCGAGTCAGAAGGACTGCGCCAGTGGGACACCCACGTCATCCATGGCTCCTGGATCAGAGGAATCAGCGCGGGCGGCAGCCCCTTCTCACGACGAAGTCAGTAAACATGGCAGAACTAGTGAAATAAGGATCCAGAAATCTCGATTTACCTGGTGCATCTTGATGTTAGGATACCATGATTAAATATGGCCTGTAGTGTTTGTGACTGGCCGTGAAACGCGGCCGGCCGGAGTGGCCAAATTTTTGGACAAAACCAATTTATCCAAATCCAGAGTGTCATTTTGGCATAACCTAGCCTGCCGGATTGTTATGCCGGCCTAATTTTGTCAGTCGGTTAAATCTGGTTGGCCGGCCGGTGTTTTTAACCGGCCGGCCGGCCGATTTTGACCAGGGCCGGCCGATTTTGACCAGCCGGCCGGCCGGCCGGCTTTTCCTGGCCGGCCGGCCGGCGCCGGCTTTTTTCGGCCGGCCGGCCGGCCGAAAATTCCGGCCCGTCACAAACACTATTGGCCTGTACATAGTTGCTAAAAGCTGACTTGTAACTGCTGAATCCTCAGACAAAATAAAAGGACGCAAATTTATTACTAATAGCATTACAGAAGGACGAAAACTGTACCCTGGTGTAACTGTATTGGAAATCAGGGTTGGTGCGGCAGCGCCCAACCATAGAATAGGTAGGTTAAGTTCAAGTTTTATTTCATTTCTGAAATAATTTTACTTCAAGTGAATCTTACCGACAAATTACGCCTACATAAATTAGTATTCATTCAGTCACATAATTTTAGGTAACTAAAATAAACCCAATTTATTAATATATTTTCGAATAGAAATCTAATACATCCCACGTCTCTCAGTGAGATCTCGATTGTCTAAACACTCAGCCTGCTGACTTTGAATACTAATAAAAAATCCCATTTGTGTTTTTTAGACTCATTTGCGGGAAATCCACAGTATGAGCTCAAAATTGTCGGCGGTTTATTGGAGGACGGTCGTGGGTCGTTGGTCGTTGAGTTGTCGCAGAAAGACCGCAGACGCAACAGAAGCAAAGGCCACAGATTTCTCACCATTGGTTTTTTCCTTTACAAGGTCGGTTGACAACCGATTTTGTCACATGGCTTCTATGTAATTGGCCATGCTACAAATCTCTGATATTTGCTGGTCCTGTGACAGCACATCTCTCAAGAGTGCACTCAGAGATTTGTTGCACTCTCTGAACACACAGTGAGCATCAACGAATTCGCCCTAGCGTGCACTCACATATTTGTCGCACGCTGCTCAGAAATAAGAAGGAACCTTAAAAAGACAAGACGAGAATCGAACAAATGCGCCCAAATCACCAGGATTGCCAGCCAGACGCCGTAACCACTCGACTACGGCTGCTGCACAACTACCTTGACAAAAACCCAAGACAAGTGATGTATGTGCGTACTACGTAGTATGTTCAGTCTACACTGCATCTTGCATTTAGATAGGCATGTTCATGCACAGCAAAAGGTATTACTGTTCAATAATTTACTGTCATTTAAAAAACTTATCGTCGAAGGTAGCGTAGCCGAGTGGTCTATGGCACTGACTGGAAAACAAAAGTCAGATATGCGTGGGTTCGAATCCCACCGCTACCTATAGTTTTTCTTTTTTACGTGTCAAAGCCATGTGACAAGTCGGTTGTATCATGGCCAGCGCTGACACTCAGAGATTCGTATGCAACTCTGCTTGGAAAGCCCTCGTGAAAAGCACTCGTGCGCTGCGCGCACTCGTGCTTTCCACTCGGAGCTTTCCATCGCATCGTGCATACAAACCTCTGAGTGCACTTGCAGCCATGCTACAACCCTTACTTGTAAGCCCGGTTCGTACTCGTCGTAATCGTTGTTGCAAAAAATTAGGTGATATGTAAAACATTTCAACAAGAGTACATATTGGGATTACATAGGATAATAGAATCCTATTATGTACCCTTGATTCAGTCAATGCTTCACCTAAGTCAGCAACTGACCAGAAATTGTTCTTCTTAAGCGCGTTTCGTACTTGCCCTTATATTTGTCCGTGTTGTTTCGTCCCTCAGCAATTCCCAAACAACTATCTTACCAATTGTAACGGTATTTTGCAAGAACAGTGTTTGGGTCAAGTCCGGGCCGTGTGTCGAAAATTACGTAAAATTTTTGTGTTGCTTTCCCACATTTATTTAAGATTTGTCCTAATCCGTGTCCCTATGTCCTTAAGAATAAGTATGAACCGGGCTTTACTGTCCCACTTCCTATGCTCTTGAAGACATGTATAAACCGGGCTTAACCTTTTAATGGTCGGCTTTACGACTGCAGTAGCTAAAAGCATCCCTAAATTTAGTTATCAAAAAACATCTGTCATGTCAATCGTGATAAAAAAAAGAAGCAAAATAGAACGATTTGAAATAGATACTTTCAACAAAACATGACATTCATAAACCACCAACAATTCTGCAAATTAAGGCTCAACTTAACAAATACAGCTTTGCGGCATTTTTAGTAAAATCTCTTTTAAACCTTCTTTGAATGCACATTCGCGACAACGGATCACAGAATTCATTCCATCGGCAATTATAAAATCCAGGTAAAATCAGTTCACACCGCCCCGCTGAGGAAACTTCACATGTCACGACGATCAGAATAAAAAACAAAAAGTAGAATTGAGTCGTCGTCATTCTAAAATAAAATTAAATTATAGTTAAGACAAATGGAAGTCGAATTGCTCAAAAACAAGATTACCAATGATGCATAAAACATTCACAAATTTTTATTCACTCATAATTATAGTACAAACTCAGTGACTATGTAGCTATATGCCTTTGTTGCTTTGAGCGTTTATCCTTGCAACCATAAACTGATTGTGCTGAACACAAAATCACTAAAGTACAATCTAAGCCCCAAAAATCAACGCAAGAAAGCAAATCATTTTTGCACAAAAAACAACAAACAAAAACATGAAAACATAAACAGAAAAGCACAAGGCATATTGGTCCTTGGACCTAAAAGCACTAAAAATGTCAGAAGCACTAAGGCATGAAATATGAACCGGGCCTAATACTACAAATAGAATAATTTTGTTTTCACAAGCCTAAATTATGCCAGCCTATTTCATGACAGAGTTATTACATAAAAATCAAGCGAATATGATGGTTTAAACTCACTCGCGAATTGTTTAAAGCTTTTCCGAAATGCAAGAAACAATGACAACCTTGGCGAAAAAATAATAAAAAAACAAAATCCATCTAATTAACCAAAAAGAACACTAATGATATCCCTTAAATACTGGCGTTTCCATAAAACTGTTGGTTTTTAAAAACAACTAATTAGATTTAGGCCTAATGCCCAGAACTAACATACCTAACTCCATCGAAACTGTTTTGTATTTTGACTGCCTAACCCGATGAAACTTATGGAAATGTATCCGCCGATTTGCTCAAACTGTCTTCAGAAATAATTTTAGAGGTATGTCCTTTACTTAATATAAGACCAAGACCTTTTCTGGTTGGCCATGGAAACTTAAAGGAAACTTAAACATGTTGGCCAAAAAAAGCGACTAGTGCATCTGCGCGTGTTAGAACACAGGCAGGCTGGCGAAGCTTTTTCCATAAGGCCGAGACACAATTATTATGTATATACTCTTGATAAGACTAATTTGTACAGCAAACTAACATCATTCCTATACGATAAATGTTTTGAGTTACTACTTATTTGTTAAACTTTAAAAGCATACTTAATTAAGTAAATAGCTGTCAAAACACTGCCAATGCCAGGCAACGGTTTGTAAAAAACGCGTCAAAAGGTAGGCTACATATTAATTACGTAGATGAATCTGAAGCGAAATACCTGCTTTTTAGTTTTTATAGTAATTTACATTCATTGAAATATTATGAGTGATTTGCGAAAATGCCATTACACTTTAATATCATTACATAAATATATATCAAATTTATCGTTACAACAAGAAACATGTATAACCCTATCCGCTTTAATGAAGCTAAGCAGTAAATTCTGTGGTTAGAAAATTTGTGAATAGAAGCTTTTTTCTGTTTTTCTTAGAATCTGTGACATAGATAATTTAGTAGTTCAAATGCAATTTATCAAAAACCTGTTTACAATTGAAAGTTTCTAGAAAATGTTCCATTCAAGTTCAATCAAAAGAAGTTACTCCTGAAAAGGGAAAGATTCCTTATCAGAGATATTCCGCACTTCTGGCTAATCTTGATTTTTTGAACCTATAATGTGAAGTAAGATAGGCCCCCTACAGTACTTAAAGGGATTTACGACAGCTCATTGTCGGCCCAGTAGCTCAACGGTAGAGCGCTGGTCTGCAGATCCAGAGATGGGTGGTTCGAATCCCCCCTGGGTCATTCTGATGATGATGCTGTCGTTCTTTCGGTAAGAACCCCCCCTCCCTTTCTTGACATGGCGAGGCTTCCATGCCGAACTCCGAATCCCCTGGTCGTGGTCTGAGTGAGGTAGCGTTGGGCTGTTGGGTGACTAGTCGCACCCCATTAGACTGCGAATGGGCATGGGCAGAGTGGTGGTGAGTATATGGAGGAATGAGATAGCCGGTTGTAGCTTAGCAGTGGAGCCGCTCCTTGTCCCGGCTAGGAGTGTGAGCTTATCAGTCCCTGGCAGTGTTCGCTGATGATGAGGTTAGGGAGCGACCTCGCGACACTGGCCTTATAGAGAATGATAGGGACGGCTCCCGGCGGCACTCCCCCACTCCGGGCTGCCCATAGCTTGTAGTAGCGGTGCACAGCCCAGGGAAACTTCGGGCCGAAGTTTACTAGAAGGGGAGGGATGTGAAGTAAGATAGGCCCCCTACAGTACTTAAAGGGATTTACGACAGCTCATTGTCGGCCCAGTAGCTCAACGGTAGAGCGCTGGTCTGCAGATCCAGAGATGGGTGGTTCGAATCCCCCCTGGGTCATTCTGATGATGATGCTGTCGTTCTTTCGGTAAGAACCCCCCCTCCCTTTCTTGACAATAAAAGGTGACAACGTATGCTCTTTCAACTAACATGAACAAACTAATTTTCCAGCGCCTAGACATAGTCCGATTACCATGAGGTCCTGACAGTTGGGAGTGAACCAGCTTGTAGAAGCATTTCAGAAGTAAATTCAACGTTCACCAAACATCAAAACTGCTCAAAATTCTGCTGTACTAAACCTTTTATTTAGACATCCAAAACTTTAATTACTTCTTCCTAAGTAAAGTATATATACCGGACATACACAGAAGAAGATGTAAACATGCAAATATGTAACGGCGTCAAAATTTTGGGTGGCCCCTGAACGACCACAAATACTAGAAATTTTGCAAAATTTTGTGAAATTTTGCAAAAAGTGTGCAATTTTTTACCGATTTTGCCCAAATTTCAGGGACCCTCCCCTTAGCCCCTCGATTTGGGGGGAGGTCTCTCCTCTCATTCGCCCGCTTGCATGTATGCACGCAAATCGACGGCACAAGGCATAACTGAGTACATCAAGAGCCCGACCTCGAGCAAACGTGGCTCAAACTTAGCGAACAAACTCAAAGCCAAAACATTAGCAAAAACGTCAGTCTCAGTTAAGACAAGAATCTCAACAAAAACCTCGTCCATTGTGAGGCACAGCAATAACGAAAATACCCCGACCCGAGACAATAGCGGAAACGCCCAACCTGATCCAGCAGTGAGCGAGCCTGGGTTCAAAAAGTTTACAGCCCAGATAATGAACGGAAAGTTTTTGAGCCAAGACTGTGGATAGTTAACAATCAAAAACCTAGGTGTTCAAATACTGACAATTTTAAACGTTGACAACAAAAAAAGTACATAATGATCGTACAGCACAGCGCAATGCAAATTCATTTATTGTCACAAACGGAAACAAACTAAAACATCAGTGGATTATCCACTAAAAACAAATAGAACAAAATGCGGGAATCGAACGCAGACACGATTTCCTGAAGCAGTAGTAGCATGATATATCCACTGTTTTTAGCAGATTGGCACCAAATAAACGTCTCAAGTAGATTTACAAATATGGGCAGAAAACTTTTGTATAGTCTGACCAAAAAGTGTAGGTATGTATGGAACTTCATTGCTTCATAGCAGCTTAGTCGTTTGAGGTAACTCCCATAATGTATATGTCATTCGAAAGCATTTTTGCTGGATATTTTTATGAAATAAAATTTTTTCGAAAAATTTTAATTCAAATAAAATCGATTTTTTTCCGCCTAGTTATAGGAAACCTAATGTATTATATATCATTCGATAGCCCATTCTATTCTGCGTCTAACGATACATACAACATCACGATAGCATGCACCTGTCAAAAATTATCGATTTTTTACTTTTTGATTTTTCCATTGAAAAACGTCATTTTTGGCCCGTTTTATTCGCTGTAACTCAACAAATACTCAACCAAATCTTACAAATTTTGCATCAATAGACGCGTTGTGACCTCGAGCGGTCTGTGAAAGTAATAAAATTTCAAAATTTGATACAAAATTTTTCAATATTTGTCAGGTTTACAGTCATTTTTCAGCTATTTTTGGTCAAGATTAGTTGAAATAATTAGTACCACATTAAAGTTCAGATCTTTAGCTTTCATTTGATACTAAAAACATGTGCTTTTGATTGGATTGAGCAAAGTTTTGAAAAAATACATAAATTATTATTCACAGTATATGTGTGCGCCCACAAAAATTTATACACACATCAGCGTGTAGAATGTTTGAACCCATGCACATGACATGCTCATCAAGCACTAATTTTTGACAAGTAATGAAAACAGCTGTATCTTTTTGCTGCATAACTTTGTTCAATCTAATCAAAAGCACGTTTTTAGTATCAAATGAAAGCTAAAGAACTGAACTTTAATGTGGTACTAATTATTTTAACTAGGTAATCTTGAACAAAAATCGCTGAAAATGGCTGTAAACCTGACAAATATTGAAAAATTTAGTATTAAATTTTGAATTTTTATTACTTTCACAGACCGCGTGAGGTCACAACGCGTCTATTGATGCAAAATTTGTCAGATTTGGTTGAGTATTTGCTGAGTTACAGCGAATAAAACGGGCCAAAAATGACGTTTTTCAATGGAAAAATCAAAAATAAAAAAATTGATAATTTTTGACAGGTGCATGCTATAGTGATGTTGTATGTATCGTTAGACGCAAAATGGAATGGGCTATCGAATGATATATAATACACTAGGTTTCCTGTGATTAGGCGGAAAAAAATCGATTTTATTTGAATTAGAATTTTCAACTTCAAACTTTTCGAAATACTTTAATTTCATAAAAACCTCCTTCAAAAATTCTTTCGAATGATATATACATTATGGGGGTTACCTCAAACGACTAAGCTGGTATGAAGCAATGAAGTTCCATACATACACTTTTTGGTCAGACTTTAGTCATATATACATACCTATGTCGAGTAGAGTTTTGACGACGACGGTGCTTAAAGAATAATACATTTTTTGCAGGCAATAAGCGGCGTGTCGCTTCCACTATCTCTGACCTCCATTTCGTCAATGGAACCAGTAATCGTCAGTCCATTCAACAAAACTCGCACTGTCACCATGCACTTATGGCTGGAGCCAGGGAAATACGTGCTCATACCGTGCACATATGCTCTTGGTGAACAAGCCGAGTTTGTGCTCAGAATATGGAATGAGAAGGAATTCAGCACAGGGTAGGTAATGCACGTACGTTTGTGTCTAGGTGGTCACATCTGCGAAATTCATCTCAGCTAAATTAATCACAAAGATTCAAATTATGTACAATGTGACAAAAACTGATCTTTCAATCAAATAAATATTGCTCTAACACTTCACTCGATAACTTTTGTCTACCTGAGTTCTTAGTTCTTGTAACATTCTTGCACAACGTTATTGCAAAATTGTATTTCAGTTTATCCAGTGCCAAAAGTTTTGCCCATTTGGCCACATTTCCTATCCGCGAGTTGACGTCACACGAGACGGCGCCAGTGGCCAGACCAGTCGACGTCGACCTGGACAACCCCGTGGTCATGGATACCGTCTTTCAGTTTTTCAGAAGCATCTCTGGCAAGGTTAGTTTAGTTTGTGACCCACCGCGCCGGATTAAATCACCTTGTGATTAAAAATTATCACAAGTTCTAATTATTAAATCTCATGCTTTTGCCTCGTGCGCCCGCTCATGAGCCATGGCGTCTGTCATGTAATAAATGCGGTAGCAAATTCGCACTTGTGTGAAATGGCCTTTAGAAGCTCTATAAATGTGTAGATTGCCTACGTATATTTATGCCTTGTTATAACCAAGAGTACATAATAGCGTCTCATTCTATATAGAAGAAGAGTGAGACACTCTCCAGCGTGCCTGTGTTCTAGCACAGGCAGATGCGCTGGTCGTTTTCAGGCTACATGTTGACATTCTATGCAACATGTGACTGGCCAATCAGAAGCGAGCTTCTATTCTCTGATTGGCAGACGCTTGTGCACGTGCTCCAATCATAAAACAGGATAGGGATAAAGGTTAATAACTCATTATTTATTCATAGTCTGCTTGTAAAAACATTAAAAAAGGTTTGCAAATACCTTTGGGGATATTTTGGCAAACTTTCACCGAAATTGATTTAGAAACTTGAAGAAATTCAGTAAAGTTTTTATCTCAAAAGTTTCTCAATCAATTTCGCTGAAAGTTTGCCAAAATATCTTTAGAGGTATGTATTTACAAAACTTTTTTAATGTTTTTGGAAGCAGACTATGAATAAATAAAGAGTTATTAAGCTTTTATCCCTATCTTAATGCTTATCAACGCATCAGCGATTATATACTAAAGTGTGTTACGCAGGGAATCTGTGATTGGCCAGTCACATGTTGCATAGAATGTCAACATGTAGCCTGAAAACGACCATCGCATCTGCCTGTGCTAGAACACAGGCAGGCTGAAGAGTGTCTCACTCTTCTTCTATATAGAGTGAGACGCTATTATGTACTCTTGTTATAACCATTCGTTACATGTAATCCGCTAATTTAGTTTCGGATAAAAATCGTCAGTCACGTCGTTCTGTGTGTCTGTTTTTCTTGCATGAATTTATTCTTTTGTATGAATCGACCTAATTAAAAACACACAACCTGTTTTATCTCCGAGGTTAGCATTTTTGAGTCGACTGAATTTAAATTTTCTATTTAAATTACATAGCTATGGGCATTTTATGGCATACCTAATTTTTGTGTGATATTTTTTAGGACATGCGAATAAATGCCTCTCAACTGCACAAAGGGCTGAATCAGCTTTATGCAGGTCAATGTTGTTTTGATTTTTTAAAACTCAGACAAATAGACTAAATGCCTTGCCTAGCCCGGTTCATACTCGTCACTAAGGCTGTCCAGTGTCCATGTCTGTGTCTGAGTCCGTATTCTTGTAAGATGTTGATTAATACTTGTGCCTATGTCCGTAACACGCTGCATATGCATGACTGTAAGGGCTAGAACGTAATTCTAGATGGCTGAAAGACAAGCTCAGTAAAACTACTGTCCGTATCAACCAATCATATGAGAAATAAAGTATTCACTATTACAGAAATAATACGCTGCTTCGACGTTTCAGATAATGCTGATTTCTTTTCAATTTCATGCTGCAAAGCAATGATACTGTTTCTTGAAGTAAGTCGACAGAATTAATGCTATTTCTTAAAATTTTTATCTTAAATTTTATTACACATTTCGCCAACGGATTAATAATGCTTGGTTTATCAAATAATTTATATGCACAAAATCATTGAACAATTTGTTTAGCATATACAAGGTCGTTCTATCGCGTAGTTACGGACTGATAGATCTTAAGTTTGTGTCTTTTGGTGTAAATAAATACTATTCGCTAAATGCTATACTTTGTATCTCAGTGTTAATTTACACTGATTGAAATTCACAAAAGTTGTTTGACTTTTGCAGAACTGAATGCTATAAGACTTCCTTACTGCATTAGCATCTTGAACAAATTAAGGTAGAAAATCCTACGCTATCCTATACGAATTATTATGGGAAGTGTCGGTAATCTTTTTAATGGTTTTGTAGCGCGAAGAGGACTGTCATACTTTGTCTTGGGAACAATTTTTGATCTTGATGAAGTTTTTGTCTTTATGGACGGTAAGAAAATTAATCTGTAAGATTTGTGCAAAACGTGCGCAATTAGACAATATTAATGTCTGACCAAAAAATGCTGGACCCTGAGATACCAAGCCCAATTTCGGGCAAAACCTTCAGTAAGTGGTAAGAATTACTTTCAAGTAAGCTGACCATGAGGTCAGCTAAAACCTGTTGTGCAGCAAATAACTAACTTTCTGCAAAGTGTGTATGCAAAATTTGACGTAGTTTTTTTTCAGCGAAATGTGTATGCAAAAGATTCAAAGCGTTTTTATCTTGCATACAAGAAGTTGTTAATGCATAAACTTAGAGTAGTTTTTCTTACAACTGATTATTTAAGAGTGAGTTTTTGCTGAGTGAGAATGTATGTATATGGCCGGTTAGCCCGGTTGGTAGGGCGTCCGATCCGAAATCGGAAGGTTGGTGGTTCAAATCCCCTCCGGGAGCTCCTTTTTGAAAATTGTTGACCTGACGTTTCGGTCTTGTAGCAGAATATACAGTCGATTAACTCCAGAGAAACTGCTTAGGTTAAGTGACAAATACACGGTAAATCTTGGTGACACACCCACATACACATATGAACTGACACGTTCAACACGCAGACAGAGGCAATTATTGCACAGTCTTGTGTTATAACGCCAGAATCAAAATTAAAGACCTGTTGTGCTGTGGCACAACAGGAAAAAGAAACACGCTATTTTATTACGAAACGAACAAACTCATGACATCCAGATTCAAGCGTACAGCGAGTACATAATTTAAAGGCCTATTCACACGAGGGCGCATTTTGCTCCATGGCGTACACCATGGCGTACGCCATGGCACACGCCATGGCACACGCCGTGGCGCATAAGCGGGCGCACGAGCGGGCGCATGAGCGGGCGCACACGCACACTTGCATACTGCATTGTGTGAAATAATGCAGCGGGCAGTGTGAAAATAGAATGCGCCCGCTCATGCGCCATGGCGTACGCCACGGTGTACGCCATGCAATGCGCCCCCTCATGCGCCTTCGTGTGAATAGGCCTTAATGGTTAATAACACTGCACCAATCCAAATAAGAATTAAATTTTCTGGTTATGGTCAGATTATTCATGCTCCATGTTATATTAAGTAAATAAGTGAGACTATTAAATATAATTTAGGGATAAAACAATAAAGCAGTATCTAACCTGAAGTAAACGCCCTATTATGTAGCTCCTACAAAATTGATACTTCAAACATTTAAGGTGGTAGTTGCGTTTTCGAGGTTTTTGTGATTTCTATGTAAACTTTGCGCCACCAGTACTCAAGTTATAAGTGACGCCTGAGCAGGAATTTTTAGGACAGTACTGTAAAGGTCAAAATCCCCAGGGCCTTGTTGCATAAAACTATCAGTCTAACACTGTTAGACTGTTAAACTGTTAGACTGATAACTAACAGTGCTAAAATTTTCGTTGCATAAAACCACTGTTAGTTATCAGTGAATTCTAACAGTCTAATAGGACTTCTAACAGTTCATTTATCAGTGAAACTAACAGTCCACATTTTACTTTCGCACAAACAGACTATTTTGTAGACGTAAAATGAAACGTCAACTTTGTTTTTAAGGCCATGTTCTTGAAGAAAAGTTTCTCAGAATAGAAATGGCAATCATTTGATACAAAATTTTGCCAACTACAAATTTGAAAAAATGAAAGCTTTTCAAAGCATGCGTGAATATTGTTGGCCATTTTTTCTTAAAAAAACATCCCATCTTTAACTTCCCATTTTATTTGTCTTCAAATTCACAGTAAAAGAATCTGCTAAAAAACCTTTCTATTGACGGGTTTTCAGGTTTTACAGAACTCTATTTATTTTAACAGTGACTGGTCGACTGTTAGACTAATAGCAGAATTTTAACAGTGTGGAACTAACACTGTTAGCTTTTATGCAACTAACAGTGTTAGCAACAGTGTTACTAACACTGTTAGTTATCAGCTAACAGTCCACTAACAGTGTTAGTTTTATGCAACAAAAACCACTGTTACACTGTTAGACTGATAGACTGTTAGGCTGTTAGAACTTTTATGCAACAGGCCCCAGGCATGTCTCTTACTTTTTCGAAATTTCACCTGTGGACATTTTTAGAGGGTTTTAATTACAAAAAAATATCTTAAATTTTCGGTGCGTTTGCTTTTCAGCTATTTTCTCAGTAAATTGACTAGTTATTAAAAAAGTGGGGGACATGCCTGGGGATTTTAAACATGTCAAAAGCCTTACCAACTTTAAGCCCCAACAGGTAATCGTATGATTCAGAGCTGTGGCGCAAACTTTTTGTAAACAAGCAGCAATTTTATGCAAAATCTATTGAGTTTTGATCCGTGGCCACAGCAGATTTCAGTCATGACGACAGTAATGTACCTAGTAAATTTCAGTGCAACATATAATCGGTAGAATAGCCATCAGCTGGAAGAAGTCCCTTCAATAGAAGTTTAACCTGTCGCTGACATTTTTTCAACTTTCAGAAAGTTTTTAGGTATTTTTGTAAAACTGCTTGTAAATTTTACACCGAATGAAGTTAAAAATAATATTTTCAAAAAAAGCATTTCCTTATTTTGTGAAAAAGGGAAAGAAGAAGGTGTAGATGATCAAGCCTAGAACTTTTGTGTGGACTGGAGGGAGAATGCTAAACACTGCACCCCAACCACCGAGTCTTGTAGCCCCAATTAGTTTTCTTATTAAGCCCTTAAGCTTTCTTTTGAGGTGGCGCTCAGGGGAAGGGACTTTGGCGTTTAATTTTTTTCAGCGACATTTTTGACCATAGTGTCTTGAAGGAAAGTTGTTCAAAATGAAAATAGCTTTCATTTGATGTGCATATTGTGATTAAAAAATTTTAAATTTTTTGGACAATTTTGTAGCCGTAGCAAAAAAATTTTTGTTTCCATATAAAATGATTACTCATATCATTAAACTATGCGGTTTCTTAGCTTTAAATTGATGTATTAAACTTACGAATACGTTTGAAGTTTTGCTGAGTTATTTAGCCGTGAAAATAGCAAATCCAAAATGAAAAACCTACAAAGCTGATAAATCTTCGAAAATGTCAAATTTTTGATTTAATTTCTTAAAAAATTGAGTATGGCTTTTTGTAATTTTTTCAAAATATGCAGTCCTAAGAAAGGTCTAATTTTTGAAAAAGTGAAACGTGTGGGCAAACCTTGCATTTTTGCGTAGCGAAATCTACTACTTTTTTTGGACCTGGGTCCCAGCTGCCGTTTACGATTGAGTTGAAAATTTGCACAATGAAAGAAAGAATATAAATGCAGACGTGAAAGTTTCCGATTTTCAAATTTTGACCCGCAGCACTTTTTGTAGTCGCTCAAACACAACTGATTTTTGAAAAATCGATTTTTTGCAAAATCAAAAATAAAAATGAAAAATCGAAGATCAATCACGTCTAGATTTTTGAGAGATCTTTCTATTGATACCAAGATCAAAATCGGTTGAAGTTTCGCTGAGCTAGGTCAAAAACAAAATTAGTGTGAATAGGAAATTCGACATGGTCATAAAATTTGACACATTCACATTAAAGTGCTGAACTGTATTGTAAATAGGTTTTTTTGATGTCTCTTTGATATACAATTAAAGTGGTATTGCTATTTATTGCATGAGCTGAGCGCCAAACATGAGTTTTGTTGCTGAGCGCTGCCTTAAACAGCGTAAGAATCAAATGATAAAACTTGATTGGCACCTTACTCACATGGTCAACCCGATACCATACTCAAACGTAGCCTCCAAGCTCCAAGTGTACCTTATGCACCCAACACACACGGTTTCCTGATTTACCCGCAATGATAGGGCTTGCCAACCTCATACGAAGGCGCGTGGATCCACATCCAATATATTACCATGAATGATTGCACTTATACAGTCTTACACACGCCTAACCCGACTGTTTTCTTAGATCCATCCCACATTTTGTTCCCCAATTTGAAAAAAAACAGTGTAGCACCCCGCAGCCGTCGGTTGACGGCTCCCTCAGATTTCCTCAGCTTTATATGTGTACATATGACTTGAATTTACCCAAACATGAGCACAAATTCCGACGACCCAACGCACCACAGGGCTTAGCAAAACCAAACGTTTGTTCGGTTAGTGCATGTTCTGTGGGTAATGTCACGTCATGTCATCATGGTGTTTGCGAAAGAAGAAACACGGTGCATTTTTAGAGATCGGCCGGGGCCGGTGGCGGGCCGCGGGCCGACCGGGCCGACCGGGCCGGGCCGGCCCCGGGCCGGCCCCGGGCCGACGCTCAGTCAGACGGCCCGGCCCCGGCCCGGCCCGGCAGCACTGCGGCCCGCGGCCCGCCACCGGCCCGGGGCCGCGTGGCAGCGGGCCGGCCCCGGGCCGACCGGGCCGACCGGGCCGACCGGGCCGGCCGGGCCGACCGGGCCGACCGGGCCGATCGGGCCGACCGGGCCGATCGGGCCGACCGGGCCGATCGGGCCGACCGGGCCGCGGGGTGGAGCTTCAGCCTCGAACCAATCAAATGAAATTATACATATAGAATGGACGTCGCAAACAAACCCCCGTAAAGCAACTGGTCTTCACGGCAACTAGCGAGCTTTGTCTTCAGTTTAATATGAATGTATTTAAAAGCAAGTGCTGTGAGCGGGAACTAAGACCAACGGCGGGTGGACTATACTTATGTATCTCAGGCTTAAGTTTATAATTTGACTCAAGTGCGCTGCAACAATGTGAGGATTAGTGCAGTTGAAGGTTTTTGTAAACGCCTAAGCTGAGACAGTTTATTGATTTATTTGGTGGGGTGCACCCCACCTACATCAAAACTGATAAAAGTTTCAGTATTTTAGCTTTCCGTTCAGCGTCTGCTATTCATTAATTTATTCTACAGCTATGTAGAGTGTAAGGTCCGAGAGCTCGCGCTATCTTATCAAAGCAACAGCTGGGGAATAACACTGCTACTTTAAGGGGCAGCTTTGTGTTTGTAATGCAAAACGTTACAGTTGTATGTAAATTATTAGTGAGCTACAGTCGTCCTTGGACTTTAGCAGTCTTTATTACTGATCAAGCGAACCAGGGCCCACCGGGCCGACCGTGCCGGTCCCGGGCCGATTCCCGGCAAACAGCGGGCCGGCTGGGGCTGACCGGGCCGACCGGGCCGACCGGGCCGACCGGGCCGGCCGGGCCGGCCCCGGGCCGACTGCAACGGCCCCGGCCCGGCCCGCTACCACGCGGCCCGGGGCCGGTGGCTGGCCGCGGGCCGATGCCGGGCCCGGGCCGCGCCCGGGCTGGCCCGGGGCCGGCCCGGTGAAAATGGCTGCGGGGCCGACACTTGGCTTAGCGGCCGATCTCTAGCATTTATGGCTTATAAATTTACACCATACCACAAGTTTGGTTTAACACCTGTCCGCATTTGCGTCTGTAAGCCAGTGCAGACTCATAGTTGTAACTACAGTCTGGTTTGCATCTTTCAGTCTAGCTCACACACCAGAAACCAGTCTCTGATTGACAAAATTTTGTGCAGCAACTACTTAACCATTAAGCTTACAGATTACAGATATTTGATCAATTAGGTACCAATGAAACTGTTATGACAAAATATGATTAAGATTTTCTGGTTAGAAAGTTATTTCCAAATGTCTTTGAAACTACCGTCAACTAGCGTTTTACTTAGTTTTGGGACGACTTTTGCTCTTTTGTTGCTGCTTGTTTTGAATAATTCTGGAGTATGTAATTAAGTTTTTTACCTAGTTTTCGATAAATGAAGCGTCAGTCAATAAAAAAAATTTATTTTTAGGGCTTTAAAAAACCATAGAAAACGACTAATTTTGCCATTTTGGCCCTACCGTAAGCTAGCTAACAACAACAAACCGAAGCTAGCTGGCTGGCCGCCTGGGCCAGCTAACACACGATCACACCCTACAGAAAAATTATGCACAAACACGCACACAATTTTGCCACAGCAAATACATGAAGACGTGCAATTTACGTAGGGTAAAACAAATGTAAAGTCCTGTCGCTACTGAGGTAGCGACAGGAAAAATTGTAATATTTTGAAAAGGACCTTTCTTTAGTCGCTTATACTGGAAGCGTTAAATTTCAATGCATGGCATACATTTAGGAAACATATTGTTCTACCTAATGCAAAAGACCGCTTGTGATTTGAATTTGTAAACGCTGAGCTATGGCTTTTCAAAAAAACACCTAAAAACGCAATTACCCCCTTAAGCCATTAATGGTGCTAGACTTCATTAATAACTTGATGAATTACATTTCACACAAAAATTGTCCTTCAAGGTAACAGTTGTGGTCGCAATTATTGTTTCAGAAAATGTTTCGAACAACCAAAGAGCATGATCTCAAGAATCCCGACTGCTTGACAGTTTGGGAATTACAGCAGTGTTTATCTCTCATGGGTAAAGAACTTTTACCGAAAAATGCAACTAAAGTGGTGTTGTATTTTTCAGTTTAGTAGTTTTAAGTAGAGTTTTTAAAAAAGTATATCTGCTTTAGTAAAATAATGTAAAAAAATTACACTAATTGAGATCATTTGTAAATGTATCATAATTAAAAACAAACACATTTTTAGGCTATTCCTTTCTTTGTGGACATCTTTTGGAAAGCATTGCTTTCAAGTTTTCTTCTCAAGACGGTGTTACCTTGGGCAATTTCGTGGAATGCGCCATTCGATTGCAACAATCTCAAGGTAATTTTTCAATTCCATTTTTAAAACTTTTTTATACATTTAATACAAAATTAAACGTAAAGGACCATGAATACACATGAGCCTACATATTACTTTGCGTGTTACCGTACTAGGAGTGAAACACCATTATATACTCTTCCTATTATATACTCTTGTAGACTTGACGAAGCGTAAAGAAATTTGACTTTGAGAAATTCTATAGAAGCTATTTTTAATTTTTAATATTTGTTTATTATTTTTATTTTATATTTTTGAAGTTTTTTACGTAGAGCTAGGTATGTAATTTAAAAATATTTTTAGAAATTTACAATGAACTCGCTGCAGCACAGTTGATATACTTGAGTTACGAGGAAGTAAGAGGTTTTTATTTTTTGTTTATTACTTTTGATTATAATTTAACTGTTATTTTTTGTTTATTTAATTTCAACTAAACTAATAAACTTTGTCATATTGTCGGTCTTCCGATTCGTTAATTTGTCTCAGGGGTCTAAATTAGATTCTCTAGCTTATAGTAATTAACTTATATTAATCAAGTTAAATTAAAATTAATTTATTAAATTGATTGAAATCATTCTTAAATTTTGCTACTAATTTCAACCTTTGATACTTGATTTAAAGTTAATGATTAAGGTTAGCCGATTTAAATAGTTTACTGTTTTGATTGTATTGTTTTTGTTTCAGTGGATTTCACTAACGCTTCAGTTGTAACTGATTTTTTCCCCAATTGAAGATGAACGCACAGCCAATGATTTCATATCATTTCATTATTTCATTTTGTTTTCAATATCATGTTTTTAAAGTAAAGTGTATATGAATGTAAATACTTGTAATATTTCCACTGAAATACCAATTGCCACTGAACTAAATCAGTATAGTTTTGACACTAGTGTTCATGCTTTGACCCTTTACTGTTTCCGATCTTTTTTTGAGAAATCATAATTTTATATTTTTAGTTTGACAAGTAAATAGAAAATGGACTTCCTAACACAAAAAAAACTATTAAGCAAGTGTTTAGTAAACTACAAGACAAACATTTTCAAAAACATGTGTGCTGAAAAAATATTTTTTTCTAAAAGTATTGTATTAAGGTATGTAAAATTGGATTGTGTAATAAGTTTAATAAATCGATCGTTTTTGATTTTTATGTTTTTGTCAAATCATTGAACTCGTGCAATGTAATGCAATGTATATGCTTGCAAGTATATATTCTTGTTTGCTAATTTTGATAAGTTTTGTAATTTTTGCTGCGTTGTCAACGTTCGCCTCATGTTTATAAAAAGTTTTGTCTTAATAACTTTTTTACCGTGGAAGGTTTAAGATGGTAGGTTTAACCAGGCTCCTCTTCTGAAATAAACCTCTGGGTCTTGTCTGTCTTGCCCTGAGCCCTAACATTAAACCATGGTCAGGTTTTAGAAATCGTCTAACACAACTTTGAACTAAAGACGCCAAACAACTTCTTTTTAATATCAATATAATTATATACATTGAGTCATTCGTCAAACTACCATGTACTTCGACATTCACTTTTTCATTTTTATGCATTTTATGTTCTACAGTCTGCATCATTTTTAATGTTTTATGTGGCTACCTTTGAAGTGCCACGTTTCCAGTCAGTTTCATTCCATAAGAAGTTGCCATTAAAAAATTTTATTAGGAAGTCATAACAAAATTTCGTCTAGTAAATGTCATTTTTTGTAACCTTTATAGAATCATTAAAAAAAGAGCGAGACAATATCATCAATGAAATATTTGAATTCTTTTTTATTGCATGCCTACAACCTGTTGCATGTATACTCAGCCGTTAAGTAGGCGGAATATATTTTATTGGCCAGACATAACGGGCATTAAGCCAATTTCTGTTGGCATTCATAAAATTATTGCGTCAGATTTTGCTGCTATATAAACTGATTCCAGCATCAGCTATTCATTCATGCGGTTCAGCCACTCTTTGACTAACGTATATCTCGCTTCTGACAGTTTGTAAAATGAGCTCCTCGATTCAACGTTCTCTGGCAGATGATAGTGTTCACTACTGGTTGCAGATTTTGTGGCATTTTCTACCCAGTTTCTCGTAAGTTTTACTGTTTTTCTATTTTTTAAATGCTTATCTGTTTTTATTAGAACCGCTGAAACTTGTCACTCAACACGCGTGTAGTAATTTCGACTGCGATTTCAATAATTACCAGACTAACCTACATATTTTAAAAAAATAAAAATAAATAAAAAATAAATATTTAAATAGAAAATTTTTTAGTAAATTTTAGCCCAATAAACCGGTTGAAATCCATTTAGTTTAGTAATAGTTTAGGATTGGGTTTAGTCTATTTGATCCGTTATCACACTTTTAAGCCTTAGACTAAGATAACTTCAGTTCGTTTAATCCGGTAAAGGAATGGGCTCAGCATCGCACTTCTATCCCTACCAGTGAGACACTATTATTGTACTCTAGCTATTATGTACTCTTGATATTACGTAGCTTTAAGTTGTTGGAATTACAGATTAGGTTTGAACTGTGAGGTCGCTTGTTCCGCTCATGAAATGTTGAATGTATATGTTAGTGAAAGCGCTTTATAGAATTCCTGTGTTATTTGCCAACGAAAATGCGTTGGAATGGAATGCATAAAGGCAGTCTTAGTGCTAAACGCAGTCTAAGGGCAACATTCTAATCTATGTATGTAATAACGTGTCGGAGGAAAAGGTATCCCACCAAATGTTTGCCGCCTGTTTTCAACGCAGAGATTTGAAACTTTAGAACGTTTTCATGCTCTAATGTGTAGCAGCAAAGCAGTAAGCACTCACCGGCAAACATTTTCAATGACTAACATTTTCAACGCCAAACGTTGTAGATAATTCGGTTTTTACTATTGTCCGTTTTTACAACGGACAACGTTTTTACAACGGCAAACATTTTTAACGACGTACATTCTGGTTCGATAAAACCCAAGTCTCACTGTAATTTCGGCTGCTCTTCTTAATTCTATTTGTATTTATAGTCAAATTTAAGATTCAGATGTGTGAAAGTTTTTTACTTATAGTAGGTATGCACTATGCACTATGCAGTGTTTGTATAAAATAAGTATATGCAGGGTTTGGTTTTCATCTTTTAACAAAAATGTTTATTTTAGAAAACTGCAGCTCCGCAAAATAAATGAATAACAGTGCCCAACAGCGACCGTTTTTGGAATTCGCGGCTTTTGCGGTGGAACATAGCGTTGCTTGAAGAGCTTACCAGAATGAAACATTAACTGCCGAGCTTTGATTGAATTTTTTGTAAATATTTGCAGTCACTGTTACGGTTTATAGCTTGTAACGGTTTATACCTTTTTATGATGCCACGCTTTACAGTATGTACTAACACAAGAGTACATAATACATAGTATCACACTCTATAGAAGAGTGTTCTATACAGTGCGACACTTCACACTTCGTATGTTATACTCTTGTTATGTACATATATACTATGAATGCATAAAAAAATGACTATAGTTTTTCAGTGCAAACAGCTTCAATTATTTACTCCGCCGTGGTGGTTACTTAAAGTTAAATAGTCTGAAAATAACGAGACTTTTAACGAAACCAAAACCTAGGAACAAGCAAAGTTAAACCTAATTTGCGGCTTTAACAAGGTGTAAATCTGCGTTCCTGTATAGTACGGTATATGTATACTTAGCATTGCTGTTGCACATAACTTTGTAAAATAAATTTATTTTTGCTTAACCTGCGCATTTTGGTGAAGTAATTTTACCATTCAAGTGATGCTTTGACTGCGATTCACACTACTTTAACATCAGAGTCCAGACTCGTTACGTGGAATGAAATAGAACATCGTACAACCACACAATTATTTCAGAAAAAATAGTTTTCATTTTTTTCCAAATTAATGAAATATTCTATGTGTGTTCTATCAGTAAGATCACGTAATCTAAAACCGGGTTTAAGTTAAACACACCTTTAGTGAATTCTAACACTCTAACATCTGCAAAAAAATATTTGTCAAAATGGTTGAAAACAGTGTTAATTATATTATGATACTTACTACATAGATGGTTAACTTTATTATGTTTGCTCTAACTATGCAATGTACACCTAAACTAATTTAGTTCTGATCAGTTTCGAAAGAAACGCTGTGTGATACTGTGATATAGTAGAGTACACAACCGTTTATGAATAATGACGTCAAAGGCCATAAAATAAGGATAGCTGTAATGCTACTTTTTTATTGGTTTGAATGTTTTCATCATTAAAACTTCAAAAATTTTATTTATAAAAAAATTTAATATTAACTGATCACCTTGGCAAAATATTATGTCATTGCAATTGTCGCCGACGCACATTCCATTCCGCATATTTCGTTGAAGTTTTTCTCATTCTTAACTCAAAAAATATCTTTTTTTAACTACACTTTAACTATTTTGACCACACCTAGATTAAAAACTACAAATCTTGACGCACCTTTTTCTACGAATAACGTCGTCCATTTTAATAACAAGTCAAGTCTCAAAAAATTCCGTTGAGTTCACTATTTGATAACACCCACAATTTTAACCCATAAAATACAAGATTTTCTGGTTATGTAAGACGAACGTCTTTATTGAGACTTTTTGCAGCAAAAAATCAAATTTAAAAGATAACGAATCGGTGACATTTCGTTCGGCCTTTTCTGAGAACATTCATCAATAACAAAATAATGTTACAAATTTTAGACAAAATTGCCTGTTTTTTATAGCAAAAATAAAAACACACATTATGGCTTTGGTATTTTCATAAAAAAAGTAACCGCATAGTATTTTCTGTGGTGTAAACTTTTAGAAAATTTGCCGACTTAAAAAAATAATTTATTGCCTGAGTTGAAAATATAATTATAAGTTGTGGAAGGAAAAAGTTTTTTCACAATAAACTGCAGCGCTTTTAAGGGATTGAAGAAAAATCAGTCAAACAAATCGAGAATAGTCGTTATTACTGAGCATTTTTATAAACTGAACTAATGTCAAGCGTGAGTGTTGAATCCGTTTAAGGTAGCGCTCCGAATAACTGACTTTGGGCAATAAAAGTTTTCAGTCACGTTTTCAGGTCTTTGTTCTTGAAGAAAGGTTGTTCAGCAGTGAATTAGCTTTTGTTTGATATACATAACATGTAGTTTTGTTGAAATTAATTTTTTGACCTGAATTTTGATATGTCAAAATCTTCAAATCGATTTTCCGAAAAATTGTATATGGCTTCTCTTACTTTTGATAACGGTTTTCCGCAGACAATAGGTGACTGCAACTTTTTAAAAAGTCGTTTGTGTAGGCAAACATTTGTAAAAAAATTTTCAAATTACGTTGAGCGATATTGACAAAAATGCACTATTTTTCAAGCTAATTTTTCGTTAGCTACTTTTTGGCTTCTCCAACTTTTCTCAATGGTTATTTGCATTAAAAAATACGCTCTATTTTTTGACACTGTCGTTTGTGTTGACGAACCTCAGATTTTTCTGATCGACAATAGCCTTTTTTGAATCGTGATAGCTCTCCTCCATGTCGTTTTTTCATTGTGAAATTTGACTTAAAGTTAGAAAATAAGTAGATTCAGGTGTACCTTCTTTGAAAATGTTCATTTCTGTTTTTGGTGAAATTCTGCAGCGATTTCACGTTGACCAATTCTAGAAAAACTAGTGTATTTTGAGCCAAAACAATTAAATTAAAATTATAAGAAAAGATACACCTCGGCAACATAATTACCTAAAGTTTAAGCTATAGATCGTAAAATTTGAACAAAGTTTCGCTCAGTTATGCCGTTTGAAAAATTATGCGCATTTAGCGAAAATAGAAATTTTCAATCGGTGATAAAAAATCAGAACAAGGCAGCAGGCACGTGAAACTTACTCAGAAACAGAGCTTTGTAACAGGCTTCAATATATTTAAACGAAATTGATTCTAGCTAGAACCTACGTCGACTTATAAGATAATAAAGTTATGGAAGTTATTCGGAGCGCCACCTTAAACCAGTGGTAAGTTTAAATACATATGGGATCGGTTTATAGTAAAATTTAGGTAAGAATTAGAAGCTAACTTATTTTAACTTCTTCAGTATGTTTTGTCCGATACGCCATTCCCAAATCTCTCATTAAAATGGTCCAATTCCGTTCAAGAGAGTTATGGGCCCCTCCTAACAGGCGGCTTCAGGCAAAGAGCCCATGTTAAACCAAGAGACAAAATTGAAACTGGGAATGTGCAATCATGTTACTGAATGAAGACAAGAGTACCGTATACTATCCTTAGTTCCAAGAAATGTTGTCCCAATTCATACCTTCTAAAGAACAATTAAAGTCCCAACTTACTGATTATAACAGGCATTTTAGTTGTGACAGACGCAAAGCTGCGGTAAAAAACGAGTGAAACACACTCCGCACATTCGCACTTTAACGCTAGCACTGCGTTAACATATCAAAATCTAAATTAAAGACCTGTTGGGCTGTGGCCCAACAGGAAAAAGCTCAGTTGTCTTAAATCTGAAAGGTATGTAGGCACTGGGGAAGGAACCTTGCCCCTTTCAAGGCCGTACTTGTTTAGGTTAACAGTTCTTGTTATAATTATTTATCTGGTTCAGCTAACTGTACACCTTCTGTTTGTTCCGTACCTAAACCATTATTAAATCATTTATAATATACATTGATAAAACCCTCAGTTTGACTTCATTGAATTTAAAAGGAGATATGTAGCTTTCATTTAAAAACAATGTCGTAAGATTTTACAAGAAAAAACTGACATTGTCGGCTGACTGGAAAAGATGTAAACATGTTGACAACAAAAATTGTCGGTCAAATGTCATAATCAATTTTATCAAGTCACACGTATTGATTATCACAAGGGTTCTTCTCGAAACGCCTAATTTAATTAAACCTGTTTCTTCTTAAATTGTATAAACAAAACGTAACCTATGTAGATTGCAATTCAGGCAAAACACCTTTGATTGCTATCAGACGTAAAGTTTGACTCAAACGACATTGTTGCTAAGAATGTGTATATAATGTATGTACATACGTAATGTAATTCAAACCTGAGGTAGTTTTTGATTCGAGGAACATTCAACATAACATATACACTCGTTGCCGGTTATTGTCGAAAAGTATGTATCAGCAAAGAGAAAGTTATGTAGGTAAGTATGGAGGCCAAGCAGACATTATACCAGAAAATAACAACAGTATTGTACACCAAATTCACAAAAATACACGTTGAAACATCATTATGTACTGACTTATGTATGTTTGCCTACTTATCCATAGCTTCAACTAATGTGCCTCAAGTTTACTGTTACCAAGAGTACATACAGTACCAATCAAAAATAGAGTCTGATGCTCGTACGAGCACGAGCACTTGTTGACGTCATGCTCGCACTTCGACCATCTGCGAGCACTGCTCGAAATACGTCCAGTGCTATTGCCATTAACTTGGCTGCAATTAACAGCTGACCTGCGTCACCTGCCACCATATTCAAGTTAAATTGGAGGGGGTAACGAACGGAGCATTTTAGTAATATTAGCAAGTTTTTAGTATTAGGATTTAAAAAATGTTGTAATTAAAACACCAACCATTTAAAAACTTTCCGATTCCGTTATTAAATACGCTTTGCACTGCATTTTTTTATTTTTGTCTCCCCTTTATATATCTACGTTACGATTAAACTTGACCAGCTCTGGCCAAACTATAATAAAGGTCATGTTTTGACCTCTGCCATATCTAATTGACATATGTGGAGACTTTCTGCTTTATTCAGAGGGGGCGAGGGGATTAAGTCATAAGATTAATGCAGCAGAACCAAAGCGAATAAGCCATTTAAGTTGTAAGTTTAGTTCAGAAATTGTATAGCCTCAGTTGTTTACAAAATGACAAAATATATTTGTTTGCTTTAGAGCCCC
>JASANF010008788.1:0-25611 GCA_030248245.1 Trissonchulus sp. WLG1_4
CAAAGTTCGATTTAATGGAATTTTGAAAAAACGCCAATTATAAGCATTATTTTAGCACCCTGTCTTTAGATCGCACCAAGAAAGAATCGCCTAAATATGTATGTATTAGTGAAAAAGAACGCTATTCTCTTCGAGGTTGGTTTATTCATTATACCACTGTTTTCACACTAAAGCCCGGTTCATACTCGTTCTTTTCCTTTTCCCTATCGTTTTTTCCTTAGGCGATTCCAAGAAAACGGCCTGGCCAAATAAGCCAACTTTTCACATGAATAAAGCTTGGGTCACTTGCAAATCGTATGTAAAAAATTCGCCAGAACGCTTGTGTCAATTATTCACAGTAGCTGACCAAAATTTGTCCTTGTCCCTGTCCCTGTGTCCTTAAGGACAAGTATGAACCGGGCTTAAGTAGTTCAACCTCTGCACATGTGACATCTGCCACGTGCGCGTAGCGTGCTGCATACAACACGCGCATGATCCAGCGGTAAATACTGCTGGCTTCAGTGATGCACTGAAACTGTGCATGTTTTACATGCATTTTCAGTTTCAGTGCATTAACTGAATTTAGTATGCGCGGCCGCCTAATTAGGGTTGATTCATACAGCCAAGAGTACAACGTCTCACTCTATATAGAAGAAGAGTGAGACACTCCAGCCTGCCTGTGTTCTAGCACAGGCAGATGCGTTGGTCGTTTTCAGGCTACATGTTGACATTCTGTGCAACATGTGGTTGGCCAATCAGCGCGTAGATTCTCTGCGTAACACACTTTAGTATATAATCGCTGATGTGTTGATAAGCACTGAGATAGGAATAAAAGCTTAATAACTCATTATTTATTCATAGTCTGCTTGCAAAAACATTAAAACAGGTTCGCAAATACCTTTAGGGATATTTTGGCAAACTTTCAGCGAAATTGATTGAGAAACTTTTGAGATATAAACTTTTCTGAATTTCTTAAAAGTTTTTCAATCAATTTCGCTGAAAGTTTGCCAAACTATCCCCAAAGGTATGTATTTGCAAACCTTTTTTAATGTTTTTGCAAGCAGACTATAAATGAATAATAAGTTATTAACCTTTATCTCTATCTCGTTTTATGATTGGAGCACGTGCATAGGCGTCTGCCCGTGAGAGAATAGGAGCTCGCTTCTGATTGGCCAGCCACATGTTGCACAAAATGTCAAAATGTGGCCTGAAAACGCCGAGCGCATCTGCCTGCGCTAGAACACTGGCAAGAAGGAGAGTGTTCACTCTTCTATATAGACTATATATATATAGTGTCTCACTCTTCGTCGATATAGAATGAGACACTATTATGTACTCTTGGTCAAACTATATACGGCCAACCAGAGGCAAGCCACTGTTGTGATAGACCAGACTTCTGTGCACGTGCACCAATCAGCACTCAGGCAGCCATTGCAGCCATGGTGGCGCTTACCGTCTGAGCACGGGCACGTGTCTGATTGTAGCACGTGCACAGCTGTTCGGTTCCGATCCGATTAGTCGTATACCGACTTGATTAACGAGTGTAAACAAATTAATAGGATGAACATAACGAGCGCACCTGCCGGTGCTAGAACAGACAGGCATGAGAGTGACAGGCGACTAGTTTAGGTCTAGTGTCAGCCGCAGGGAACTGTCGTGGGCAGTGTGTGTGCTGTGCTGTTACAATATATGCTGTGTTGGCATATAATAAACATGCCCCACTAGGTCTATGTTTCGTTCTCTAATCTCTTGCTTACATAATAATGTCCCGCCCGATATAGTAGCTAGCTAACCATACATCTTTAAAAACAAGCACGTTTGTTGACGAGCGTACTTCTTTTCACATGACGACACTAAGTATTATTTTACCGTATCGGTAAAATTAGGCGCGGCACGCACCATTTATTTGTCAGGAGTTCTTCTAATTTCTAATGCAGATACACTCTCATGTTTATGCGAGTCTGTATGTATGAAAAGACTTCGGAAATTAGGCAGTACTGCCGTTTGTTCGACGATTACGTTTTACGCATGTGTATGTACACATAAAATTTGAGGTTTTACCTCTGAAGTAGAACACCACGAAGTTCGATTTAATGGAATTTTGAAAAAACGCCAATTATAAGCATTATTTTAGCACCCTGTCTTTAGATCGCACCAAGAAAGAATCGCCTAAATATGTATGTATTAGTGAAAAAGAACGCTATTCTCTTCGAGGTTGGTTTATTCATTATACCACTGTTTTCACACTAAGTAGTTCAACCTCTGCACATGTGACATCTGCCACGTGCGCGTAGCGTGCTGCATACAACACGCGCATGATCCAGCGGTAAATACTGCTGGCTTCAGTGATGCACTGAAACTGTGCATGTTTTACATGCATTTTCAGTTTCAGTGCATTAACTGAATTTAGTATGCACGGCCGCTGAGGCGGCCGCGCAAAAATTAGGGTTGATTCATACAGCCAAGAGTACAACGTCTCACTCTATATAGTAGAGTTCGCAATCGGGTCGGGTTGGTGCGGGTCGGGTCGGGTCGGGTCGGGTCGGGTCGGGTCGGGTTGAGATTTTCCAACCCGCGGGTTGTGCGGGTCAGTTCGGGTCAAAAATTTCGGGTATAAATCCTTGAGTTTAAAATTAAATTTTCCTGCTTTGATCATATTTTCAACCTAATGTGCCCGCTGCAGAGTGATGTAACAGCTTTTCCGAGCTCTTAGTTCTTTTTAGCCAAAATTAGCTACTTTAGTCCATACATGTACACTGTGTCTCGTGTGTACACTGTTTCTGTGGGGGGCCTTGTCCCGACGTTTTGGGGGCTTGAGCCTTGAACTAGCAAAAACGCTACTATTTCCAATTTTGGCATGAAAATGGCAAATTATTTGAAAAATTCGGACATTTCTTAGCGATTTTTTTGCCTTTTGCTCATTTTTGAAGCATTTTACTGCTATCTGAGACGATTTTTGAGTTTTCGGGCACCTTTTTTAGCAAACATGGAGGGGGCTTGCCCTCTGGGTCAAATCTGAGGGGGGGCTTGCCCCCCCCCAGACCCTCCCATGTACATCTGCGCTGTAGCTTATCAAAACATGAAATATATGAAAAAACTGGCAACAAATTAGTGACAAGGAAATCTCAAGTGTTTGTATATTAGAGATCGGCCGCTAAGCCAAGTGTCGGCCCCGGGCCGGCCCGGGGCCGCAGCCATTTTCACCGGGCCGGCCCCGGGCCGGCCCGGGCCCGGCCCGGGCCCGGCATCGGCCCGCGGCCCGCCACCGGCCCCGGGCCGCGTGGCAGCGGGCCGGCCCCGGGCCGGCCCGGGGCCGTTGCAGTCGGCCCGGGGCCGGCCCGGTCGGACCGGTGGGCCCGGGGCCGGCCCGGTCGGCCCGGTCGGCCCGGTTGGCCCGGTCGGCCCGGGGCCGGCCCGGTCGGCCCGGGGCCGGCCCGGTCGGCCCGGTCGGCCCGGTCAGCCCCAGCCGGCCCGCTGTTTGCCGGGAATCGGCCCGGGACCGGCACGGTCGGCCCGGTGGGCCCTGGTTCGCTTGATCAGTAATAAAGACTGCTAAAGTCCAAGGACGACTGTAGCTCACTAATAATTTACATACAACTGTAACGTTTTGCATTACAAACACAAAGCTGCCCCTTAAAGTAGCAGTGTTATTCCCCAGCTGTTGCTTTGATAAGACAGCGCGAGCTCTCGGACCTTACACTCTACATAGTTGTTGTAGAATAAATTAATGAATAGCAGACGCTGAACGGAAAGCTAAAATACTGAAACTTGTATCAGTTTTGATGTAGGTGGGGTGCACCCCACCAAATAAATCAATAAACTGTCTCAGCTTAGGCGTTTACAAAAATCTTCAACTGCACTAATCCTCACATTGTCGCAGCGCACCTGAGTCAAATTATAAACTTAAGCCTGAGATACATAAGTATAGTCCACCCGCCGTTGATCTTAGTTCCCGCTCACAGCACTTGCTTTTAAATAGATTCATATTAAACTGAGGACAAAGCTCACTAGTTGCCGTCAAGACCAGTTGCTCTACGGGGGTTTGTTTGCGACGTCCATTCTATATGTATAATTTCATTTGATTGGTTCGAGGCTGAAGCTCCACCCCGCGGCCCGGTCGGCCCGGTCGGCCCGGACGGCCCGGACGGCCCGGTCGGCCCGGTCGGCCCGGTCGGCCCGGTCGGCCCGGCCGGCCCGGTCGGCCCGGTCGGCCCGGTCGGCCCGGTCGGCCCGGCCGGCCCGGTCGGCCCGGTCGGCCCGGTCGGCCCGGTCGGCCCGGCCGGCCCGGTCGGCCCGGCCGGCCCGGTCGGCCCGGTCGGCCCGGGGCCGGCCCGCTGCCACGCGGCCCCGGGCCGGTGGCGGGCCGCGGGCCGCAGTCCTGCCGGGCCGGGCCGGGGCCGGGCCGTCTGACTGAGCGTCGGCCCGGGGCCGGCCCGGGGCCGGCCCGGCCCGGTCGGCCCGGTCGGCCCGCGGCCCGCCACCGGCCCCGGCCGATCTCTATTGTATATATAGCAGCGGCTTCACTAGAAGTCGGGTCGGGTCGGGTCGGGTCGGGTCGGGTCGGGTCGGGTCGGGTCGGGTCGGGTCGGGTCGGGTTAGACATTAGCTCGGGTCGGGTCGGGTCGGGTTATGAAATCTCGACCCGTTGCGAACTCTACTATATAGAAGAAGAGTGAGACACTCCAGCCTGCCTGTGTTCTAGCACAGGCAGATGCGTTGGTCGTTTTCAGGCTACATGTTGACATTCTGTGCAACATGTGGTTGGCCAATCAGCGCGTAGATTCTCTGCGTAACACACTTTAGTATATAATCGCTGATGTGTTGATAAGCACTGAGATAGGAATAAAAGCTTAATAACTCATTATTTATTCATAGTCTGCCTGCAAAAACATTAAAACAGGTTCGCAAATACCTTTAGGGATATTTTGGCAAACTTTCAGCAAAATTGATTGAGAAACTTTTGAGATATAAACTTTTCTGAATTTCTTAAAAGTTTTTCAATCAATTTCGCTGAAAGTTTGCCAAAATATCCCCAAAGGTATTTGCAAACCTTTTTTAATGTTTTTGCAAGCAGACTAAAAATGAATAATAAGTTATTAACCTTTATCTCTATCTCGTTTTATGATTGGAGCACGTGCATAGGCGTCTGCCAATGAGAGAATAGGAGCTCGCTTCTGATTGGCCAGCCACATGTTGCACAGAATGTCAACATGTAGCCTGAAAACGACCAGCGCATCTGCCTGTGCTAGAACACAGGCAGGCTGGAGAGTGTCTCACTCTTCTATATAGAGTGAGACGCTATTATGTACTCTTGATACAGCTGTAGGCTATATTTTATCAGCGCGTAGAGTTAGGAAAAAATCACGCCACAGTTTTGTCTAATACACATACAGCATGCGCTGCCTAGATACGTGACAAATTTGTAATCACTGTTTAGTGCGTGACTATTTCGGAATCACTGCTTGTTTAGTGCGTGACTGTTCTTTAATCACTGCTTAGTATGTGACAGTTTCGTAGTTTTGCCGAGTATTACTAACCAATGGTTTTACGGGGTCTTTTCTGTTATTCCCCCACTGTCCGGAATTTTCAATTTACTGAGGTAGTTTGCATAACATATTTTTCCTGAGTTGTGTAGAGTGTTCTAAGAATGAAATTTCGGATTTTGGACCGCGAAAAATTTGAAAACTAAAAATTAATTATTTCTGAAGTAGAGGTCAAGACTCAAGAGGAGTCCATTGGTGAAATTATGCTAATCGGTTCAGTAAATTCAGAATTCCGGACTGGGGAAGGAATAGAAAAAAAAAGACCCGTTTTGCTTACGTTTTGGCAGTTGCATGATTTGCAGTTTTGTACATAATTTCATTACTAACTAAATATAGCCTGATTCGTTAGGAAATTTGTAAATTTTCTTAAACCATGGTCTTATAAAGTTGAAATTTCAAATCTGCACCACAGTGTGAGGACAAGGGGAGTCTATTGGTAGTTGGTACAAAACTGTATCGGTTCGGTAAATTTTAGATTCCCGCAATTAAAGTTAAAGACCTGCAATTTTGTACCTAGGTTTAGGTACTGTCACAGGGAAATTTTCCCCGGTGAAATTTTTCCCCCCGGAAAAATATCCCTAGGAAAATTTTTCCCCCGGAAAAATTTCCCTGACTAAAATTTTAATGCTATTTAACAATTGCTGAGTGGTCACTGGTCAGCCTGGTAAACATTCAATTTTAACATTAATGTACATAAGCATACATTAATGTACATAAGCATACATGGGCGTGGGGGAGACTGGGGGGGGGGACTGCTCCCCCCCCCAACCGGACCCCGCTCCCCCCCCAGAATTTTTTGAAAGTAGCTCACGAAGCTACATTGAGCGGCTGGGGAGCAAAATGGGTGGCTCGAAGCAAAAATTAGTAGTTCAGGAGCAATTTGGTGGCTCACGAAGCAAAATTCGGCCACCCCCCCCCCCCGGTCGAACGGCTCCCCCCCCCCAGATTTCCTTAGCTGCACTTGTGTGTACATAAGTATACACTAGATGCTAAAACTAACTAATTTACTGTTGCAACTATACTGAATCTATTAACCCTTTCGTGCCCAGAGGACCATGGGAGATACCACATGGTGAACTACCATTACCATATCTGGGGCTACGCAACTTGACTAGTCATTCTAGTGACAGGATCTTTGAACTGTTTTTATAGAGAATGTAGGTCTTCGCATTTCGCCGGCAATTTTCAGTCTTATGCCACACAGCGAAGCCTATGCTTAATTAAACAATGTGCAAATTTGATTTTTTTTCATCGCAAAAGTAGTGTTTTCTTTAGGGCCGCATTATGAAATTCGAATGCAACTCTAACCATCTGCTTTTTGTGCATCATATACAGCGGATAACGTAGTCTATTTCTAGCATTTAACTATGGAAGCCGCGCAGTTGCTGTGTTGATGGGTGAGATTATGGCTGAGCGATGGCGAAAATTTTTACAAATTCTCATCTTTGAGCGCTTATAACTCAAAAACGGTGCGTCCTAGAGCCTTAATCGATTATGATTTGTTCACCATTCGTTTCTCTATAGAATGGTGGTTTCGCGCTGTGTCTACGACGCACGCAGCTCGAGCAATGTCTAGAAAACTAGAAGGTGTCAAAATGAGGCTGTCTGTCTAGCCAGTGATACTCTGGGCATTAAAGGGTTAATATTCAAGTTCCGTAAAACTGAAAAGTTTGGCGAATTTTCAAAAAATTTCAAGGTTCAAAATTTTTTTGTGATTGCGCAGTTTGCAATGGTTAGCCTACCTGCGGCCCTGCGGGTACACCGCGCTTTAAATTTTTTTGACCCATGCCATACCCAACCAAAGACAACGTCGCAACATGCTGTTTGAGAGTTGCTATAAAACAACGTCGCAAAATGTTGCCTGCGACACTGCGAGGTTTTGTCTGCGAGGTGTCTGCGAAGTTGCTATACCTATAGGTGACCGACCACTGACCACACCGTCTAAATACGCCGTTTCATCTTGCAGATGACAATTGCAATTGGTGGGTTGGGTGGCTCATTGGGGGGACAGTGGGGCTCACGGAGCAAAAAGCAAAAGAATTCAATGCTTTGCTCAGCACCCCTCCGCCCCTCCCTTCCCGGCGAATGTTCATAGACAACCACGCACAGATCGGAGCACAACATCAAATAACCAAAAATATAAATAACTCATCAAGGTAAGTCAGTAGCTACAGTACTTGCTTGCTTGTTATATATATATCCATCTGTTATTATTGAAATTGAATTTAAAGCCACAGAGCACTTGTTAAATAGCATTAAAATTTTGGCCAGGGAAATTCCCCCCCCCATATAATACGAGGAAAGATATCCCTAGCGAAATTTTTCCGGGGGGAAAAATTTCCCTAGGGATATTTTTCCGGGGGGAAAATTTCACGGGGAAAAAATTTCCCTGTGACACCTCCCAAAATAATATAATAAAAATAATATAAAAAAGAATCATAGGAAAGACACAAAAATGTCAACCAAAACATTGATAACACTGACGTTCTGTTTGACTGGGACACTTACGGTTAGCATATGTTTTTGTTGTTATTAATTTGTTCAACTTTTGCGACTTCAATTGAATTTGTCGAGTGAATATGAGAACAAATGCAGAAAAAAATGACGTGTAGAAGTGAAATAAAGGACGCGCCAGTAAACAAGGACAACAAGCCTCCAACGTTGCCCATAAAATCGCTCCAGGAGTATATGTAAAATTCATTCTGCACAATAGCAAGAAATTGCTCATTCTCGTATTGAATTTGCAGTATATCCAACGCTTTGCTGTACATTTGCACTACGTATGTTTTATAGATCCATTGAACACACGGCGGTAGACTACAGCGTTGCTGACACTGTTTATATGCCCTCTCACAATGCTCAGAATATGAAATATTATGAATAATCGGACACGGAGACGGACATAAGCTGGACAAAGGCAGGCTGAGATTTGTGACATAGCAGTAGCAGCCGTTGGCGCACGCGTATTTGTCCAACCAACAGTTGTACTCACAGCTTCCGATTCCAAGGATTCCGTAATTCCAAATCGTCGCTGGGTCCTGGGCGCACAGATTTCTAGGAGTGGAAACTTTGGTGTGAAACTCTGCACTGACTGTTATCATTGTAATCGTTCCGTCCAGCTGCTGTGTCCAGGTCCCGTTTGGTAACTTTCGAACTGAGGGCGGTTGACTTACAGTTCCGCTTGCAACTCCGTCCGGGGGATCACCAATGTGATAATCAAAAATGGTTTGACGATATAAATATTGTCTATTTATCATTTGAGAATTTTTGAAGTGGTCAATTGGTGTGGCATTACGACCCTCAAAAACGGCACAGGGTCCTTGTAGTGTCACAGCTATTTTTTGCTGCTGCCCAGCAAAACCAAAACGAATTCCATGTTCCATAATTAAGGTTTTATTTACTGCAAGCCACAAAAAGTCCTCTGCTGTTGTTAAGTTATTCGACCTGATGATCTCTGGAATCATTTTATAATACTTTTCGCTTTGTGGAAAAATCATAGCTTTATTAAAGAAGAGTGCCGCAAAAAGGTTGAACCTTTCGTTTGACGACACTCTGCTCCAGTTGAACCAGTTTGCGCCACAAATCCTGATGTTAGGATATTTGCTGAGTTTATGTTTTCCGATTTGTATGGCAGTGGTGGCTCCATTCATTTGTTGAATTTGTTTTGCCAGTGCTAGGCTTAAAAAAATCAACACACCAACTAGAAGAAGCGCCCAAGAAAGCTTGATTTTAATATTTTCCCCTTCAACTATGTCGGAAATTCCGTGAATCGTCGTTCTTTTGCCAAAATCTCGTAATCGCTTGGCCTCCTTTTGGAAAGTGTTTCCCATGGTGCGATTGCGGTTTATTCAGAAGTTAATATCTAAACAAGTTAGCGTTAAGGCTACTTGGAACACCGTTTACTGAATGGCCTAAGTGGGAACTTTGATCAGACAATACTTGCAAAATATGGTGTCAAAAAGACAATTTCTGTTTTCTTCTAAAATCCAACAGTAATGACTTACTGAGTAAAGTGGCAAAATTCGTGCACTTAGCATTCAAAAAAACCACTAGACATGTACTCTACCTTTTCTGCGACCGCTTAAAAATTTGATTTTCTCTACGGATCTTTTTTACTAACCTACTATATTGCCATATTGAACTCGTAATTATCATTGTTGGGATCAATATAGCATAGTATGTCCTTTTAGGATTTTATGCTGGTAACTTGTTTGTTGCTGTTCTTCCTATCTGAATAAATCAATCAAACTTAAAGTAAAAATACATTGCGCGTGATTCATAAAAGGGAAGATGTAAAAAGTACGTTTAGGATTGAAAGGGAGGAAGGGGGTACTCCCCGTGAAGCCTTACAGATCTTCCCTTCCTCTCTTAAGTTTCGAATTTGCAGTTAATTTTAATGAGCTGTTACTCGGTTGTTTTAGAAGCTATTTATATTATTATTTATTATAATATACTTATACTATCCTATTCATAATGATTAGTCCCTGTCGGCATTAAACGGGTTGCCGACGGTAGGGGACCCTCTATTCTAGGCAAAGGACCCTGTATTCTAAGCAACAGATTGTTCATTTTCGGCAAAAAACCCATATTTATGTTCAGGGACCCAAACTGCCCACAAAACTCCCAAAATCTCAATTTCGAAAATTCGACCCCTGAGGACCCACTAGGGGGGGGCACCCTGAGGGGGTCATAGGCGGGTCCAGAGAGGTCCTAGGTTAAAATGGACCCCGGATTCGTGTTCAGGAGGCCAAATTACCTCTAGAAACATCAAAATCTCAATTTCGAAAATTTGACCCCCGAGGACCCCCTGGACCCCCTAGGGGGGGGTACACTGAGGGGGTCATAGGGGGTTCCAGGAGGGTCCTAGGTAAAAACTAACCTCAGATTCGTGTTCAGGGGCCTAAATTACCCCTAGAAACATCAAAATCTCAATTCCGAAAGTTTGACCCCCGAGGACCCCCTAGAACCCCTAGGGGGGGTACACTGAGGGGGTCATAGGGGGGACCAGGAGGGCCCTAGGTAAAAACTAACCTCAGATTCGTGTTCAGGGGCCCAAATTACCCCCAAAGACAAGTTTTTGTCCAAATCCCTGAAAAAAATTTTTCAAGTTCACAAGGGTCCCCCCTTCTTGTTTTTCAAAAACCTCATTTTTTGAGGGTCACGTGACCCGGCCCCCCGAGGGGTCAGGGGGTCACCAAGGCGGGGGGGACAAATACTCGTGGGGGGGACCCCACCACCAAACTTTGGGACCAATCCGACCAGGGGGGCTTGAGAAAAACGAGTCACAAGTTTTGAGGACAATAACAACAAAAATCGCCAGTAGGCCACAACGGGTTGCCGACCGGTAAGGGACCCTCTATTCTAGGCAGATGATTTCTATTCTAGGCAGAGGACCCTCTATTCTAGGTAGAGGACCCTCTATTCTAAGCAGAGGACCCTCTATTCTAGGCAGAGGACAATCTATTCTAGGTAGAGGACCCTCTATTTCTAGCAGAAAACCCTCTAAAGGCAGAGAACCTAGTGTTCGAAGCAGAAAAACATCCATTCTCGGTAAAGAACCCTGTAGTCTAAGCGGAAGACCCTCTATTCTAGGCGGAGAACCTTCTATTCTAGTCAGAGGACCCTCTATTCTAGTCAGAGGACTCTCCATTCTAGGCAGAGGACCGTCCATTATAGGCAAAAGATCGTCTATTTTCGGTAAAAAACCTGATATTTATGTTCAGGGACCCAAATTACTCACAAAAACCCCAAAATTTCAATTTCGAAAATTTGAACCCTTAGAAGGGGGTACCCTGAGTGGGTCCTAGGGGGTCCAGGATGGTCCTAGGCAAAAACGAACCTTGGATTCGTGTTCATGGGCTCAAATTACCCTTAAAAACATAAAAATCACAATTTCGAAAATTTGACCCCTGAGGGCCCCCTAGGGAGGAGGGGTACCCTGAGCCGGCCGTATGGGGGTCCAGGGAGGTTCTAGGCAAAAATAAACCTTGGATTCGTGTTCAGCGGCTAAAATTACCCCTAAAAACACCAAAATCTCAATTTTGAAAATTTGACCCGTTAGGACCCCCTAGGAGGGGGGTACCCTGAGGGGATCATAGGGGTACCCAGCAAGCTCCTAGACAAAAATTGACTCCAGATTCGTGTTCAGGGCTCTAAATTACCCCTAAAAACACCAAAATCTCAAATTCGAAAATTTGACCCCCGAGGACCCCCTAGGAAAGAGGGTACCCTAAGGGGGTCATAGGGGGGTCCAGGGGGGTCCTGGGTAAAAAATAACCCCAGATTCGTGTTCAGGGGCCCAAATTACCCCTAAAAACACCAAAATATCAATTTCGAAAATTTGACCCCCGAGGACCCCCTAGGGGGGGTACCCTAAGGGGGTCATAGGGGGGTCCAGGGGGGTCCTAGGTAAAAAATAACCCCAGATTCGTGTTCAGGGGCCAAAACTACCCCTAGAAACAGTTTTTTGTCCAAATCCTTGAAAAAAAATTTTTCAAGTTCACAAGGGTCCCCCCTTGTGTTCCATCGTTTTCGGGGGTCACGTGACCCGGCCCCCCGTGGGGTCAGGGGGTCACCAAGGTGGGGGGCACAACTACTCATAGGGGGGTCCCCCCACCAAAGTTCGGGACCAATCACCCACCAATCCCCCCAGTAACTTCAGAGAAAAACGAGTAACAAACTTTTGCTAACAGGAAAAAAAACAAAATCAACAAAAACTAGTCGGGTGGCTACAACGGGTTGCCGACAGTGGATAGAGGACCCTCTATTCTAAGCAAAGGATCCTCTATTTTAGGTAGAGGACCCTCTATTCGTGTTCAGGAGCTCAAATTACCCCTAGAAACATCAAAATCTCAATTTCGAAAATTTGACCCCTTTGGCCCCCTGGGGCATGGTACCCTAAGAAGGGGGGCTTGGCGGGGTCCACGAGGGTTCTAGGCAAAAATGGACCTCGGATTCGTGTTCCGGGGTTCAAATTACCCCTAGAGACATCTCAATTTTGAAAATTAGACCCCTGAGGACCCCCTGGACCCCTTAGGAGGGGTTCCCTGAGGGGGTCATAGGGGGGTCCACGAAGGTCCTACGCAAAAATGGACCTCGGATTCGTGTTCAGCAGCTCAAACTACCCCCAGAAACATCAAAATCTCAATTTCGAAAATTTGACCCCTGAGGACCCCCTGGACCCCCTAGGGTGGGTACCCTGAGGAGGTCATAGGGGGGTCCAGGAAGGTCCTACGCAAAAATGGACCTCGGATGCGTGTTCAGCAGCTCAAACTACCCCCAGAACCATCAAAATCTCAATTTCGAAAATTTGACCCCTCAGGACCCCCTCATTTTGAGGGTCACGTGACCCGGCCCCCCTAGGGGTCACGGGGTCACCAAGGTGGGGGGCACAATCACTCAAGGGGGGGACCCTTCCACCAAAGTTTGGTTCATATCCATAAAATATTAACTCAGAAAAACCGCTTACAGACAAATGGACATACGAAAAATAATTACAATATATTTACAATATTTACAATATTTACAATATATTTACAATATATTTACAATATATATTAACCTAATAATAATGATAATGATAATAAGCAGGTTTCGTCTTCGCAGTGATCTCAGAAACCCCTGACGTATGATATTTTCACCATTCATGTGGCTGATAAAACAGCATATACCAAATTATAGCGGTTTTGTCCGGGCGCCAAGGTCATTACTACGTCAACTTGCAGTAAAGGGGTCAAGTGACCCATCAATCGAAAGCGCTTTGTCTCCCCATTCCAATGGTGAAATTCCCAAGTGGCTGCGACCCCCATAACAAAAGTTATGGGGTTTTAAGGTTTTCACACCATAGAACACTTTTATCATAATTAAATTGTAACTACTAAATTACGATATGTGTTCTTTTTCCTCATTTCTTTAAAGGCGCCATAACTGGCCTTTAAAACGCCGGACAGACAAACGAACAGCATCATTGGACTGCTGGCAAGCAGGGCTTTCAAATGAGGGGTCACATGACTACATAGCGCTTCAGGTTACCCCGTAATATAAATCTCAGGGTATGCTCACGTGACAAGGTCATGTGACCCCTCATTTGAAAGCGCTCCTTAAATCAAGACGATTGATGTAAGTGTCATGTTTGTACGTCATTCCTATCGTCCGCTAGACGTCTTTTAAAACTGACCCTTCGTGACTAACTGTAATCAGCCCATGTTAGATCAAATCTCTTTACATGTAAATTTTAACTGAATTTTTTTAAAAACCAGTAAGATTAACACTCAAGTGTCCTGAAACTTAAGTATGTTGTCAAACTAGTCTAAACTAGACGCACTAGACTTGTATTTAATAATAATAATAATAATAATATTAATAATAACAGACATTTCAGATACAAAAGGGTTGCCTTTGCTTCGCAACTGGTCGGAAAACCCAACAAAAACAACAAGTCGGGTGACATCAACGGGTTGCCGACAGTGGGTAGAGGACCCTCTATTCTAAGCAAAGGACCCTCTATTCTAGGTAGAGGTCCCTCTGTTTGTGTTCAGGAGCCCAAATTACCCCTAGGGACGTCAAAATCCCAATTTCGAAAATTTGACCCCTGGGGCCCCCCTGGGCAGCGTGCCCTAGGGGGGTTATGGAAGGGTCCAGAGGGGTCCTAGACAAAAATGGACCTCGGATTCGTGTTCCGGGGCCCAAATTACCCCTAGGGACGTCAAAATCCCAATTTCGAAAATTTGACCCCTGGGGATTCCCTGGGCAGCGTGCCCTAGGGGGGTCATGGAAGGGTCCCGAGGGGTCCTAGACGAAAATGGACCTCGGATTCGTGTTCCGGGGCCCAAATTACCCCTAGGGACGTCAAAATCCCAATTTCGAAAATTTGACCCCTGGGGACCCCCTGGGCAGCGTGTCCTAGGGGGGTCATGGAAGAGTCCCGAGGGGTCCTAGACGAAAATGGACCTCGGATTCGTGTTCCGGGGCCCAAATTACCCCTAGGGACGTCAAAATCCCAATTTCGAAAATTTGACCCCTGGGGACCCCCTGGGCAGCGTGCCCTAGGGGGGTCATGGAAGGGTCCCGAGGGGTCCTAGACGAAAATGGACCTCGGATTCGTGTTCCGGGGCCCAAATTACCCCTAGGGACGTCAAAATCCCAATTTCGAAAATTTGACCCCTGGGGACCCCCTGGGCAGCGTGCCCTAGGGGGGTCATGGAAGGGTCCCGAGGGGTCCTAGACAAAAATGGACCTCGGATTCGTGTTCCGGGGCCCAAATTACCCCTAGGGACGTCAAAATCCCAATTTCGAAAATTTGACCCCTGGGGACCGCCTGGGCAGCGTGCCCTAGGGGGGTCATGGAAGGGTCCCGAGGGGTCCTAGACGAAAATGGACCTCGGATTCGTGTTCCGGGGCCCAAATTACCCCTAGGGACGTCAAAATCCCAATTTCGAAAATTTCAACCTTAGAACCCACCTTTTATACCCTTTTATACTAATGGCTGAAACATAACCCCAACAGGTTTCGTCCATTTTCCTTTCAAGGTCACGTGACCCGGGTCCCCGAGGGGTCACGAGTCCATAAAGTTGGGGGGTGCAAGTACTAATGGTAGAGATCCCTCCATCGAGGTTTGGGACCAATCCGCCCACAGAAAACCCCAAAAAAACCTGTTTCAAATTAGTGTCCGGAGAATAATAATAATATTAATTAATAGGATATAAACTATCCTACGCATAATGATAAATATAATAATCCAGTTTTTAATGTACCAAACCCAGTTTCAAATATACCAAACGAAAGCTCATAACCCGCTTATCATTTTTCGGTTAACTCCGAGGCTTAATTCTTTTTATGAAAATAATATTAATTTTTGGAACCAGTCCATAGTGTTAAATAAAAGAAACAAAATAACTTAAACTGATTTTAACCTACCATTGTCGTAATCCCCGTGGTGTAGTGGTTAGCATCGAGGCGTTTGACCCCTCTGGTCGCTGGTTCGAGTCCAGCCGGGGGTTTCTATTTTCAAATTTTCAACTTAGCATTTTTTTAACACAACGGAAGTATTTGAATTATATACTTACGGCCTTAATGTCCGACTCCAGATATTTGTTTATCAGAAACTTATTCGAACTTCTGTGTTTTTAGTGATCCGCGTATTTGCTTTCTGTTTATACCTGGACCCTGACGTACCCTGCGCACTAAACTTGTATTAATTACAATATTTACAATATATTACCTTACTATACTATATAAACTTTCTTGCGAAAAAATAATTATTAATTATTATTAAATAATTAATAATAATATTATTATTAAATAATTAATAATTTACGTTATCAGATAACCGACAGCGTGGCCAAAAATTTTTCTATTCAAAGTCAGTTCGTAAAATAAACCGTTTAACCGCTAAACCGGTTTGAAAAAAATAAAAAATTTCCATACTGACATTTTTGGGCTCGAACCTGTACTACGACGAATGTAAGGTGATACTATAGTGTCATTTAATTCTCAAATAATCAGACCGTCATAACTTGCCTCAACGTTAACGTAAAAACATAAAATTGACGCCTTTCAACTCAGAACAGTAGGTGCTTTTGAATGATACGTTACTTGACGTATACTATTCACGTTTAAACGTTTAAATTTCCAAATCTAAATTATGACGCAAGCTTAACGTCAAGTTTAAGGCCATGTCAACTATCATTTGAAAGCTCTAACAATTTCCTCTCAAATGACGTTAAAATTACTATCCTCCCACTTTCGTATGAAAAGTTATATATGGCCCCTGAAAAATTTCATAAAAGGGGCTGATTGTACAACAGATCACACCATGGGTGATCAAATCCCAAAACAATTGAATTTAGGCAAAAATTCAATTTTGTTGCTCCTTTTTCAAATAATTTAACATAAATAGACTTAACTTAGATATATATACATGGTCGAACTAGTCTAAACTAGACGCACTAGACTTGTTACAATATATTTACAATATATTTACAATATATTTACAATATATTTACAATATTTACAATATATTTACAATATTTACAATATTTACAATATATTTACAATATATTTACAATATTTACAATATATTTACAATATATATTTACAATATATTTACAATATATATTAACCTAATAATAATGATAATGATAATAAGCAGGTTTCGTCTTCGCAGTGATCTCAGAAACCCCTGGCGTATGATATTTTCACCATTCATATGGCTGATAAAACAGCATATACCAAATTATAGCGGTTTTTGTCCGGGCGCCAAGGTCATTACTACGTCAACTTGCAGTAAAGGGGTCATGTGACCCATCAATCGAAAGCGCTTTGTCTCTTCATTCCAACGGTGAAATTCCCAAGTGGTTGCGACCCACATAACAAAAGTTATGGGGGTTTTAAGGTTTTCACACCATAGAACACTTTTATCATAATTAAATCGTAATTATTAAATTACGATATGTGTTCTTTTTCCTCATTTCTTTAAAGGCGCCATAACTGGCCTTTAAAACGCCGGACAGACAAACGAACAGCATCATTGGACTGCTGGCAAGCAGGGCTTTCAAATGAGGGGTCACATGACTACATAGCGCTTCAGGCTACCCCGAAATATAAATCTCAGGGTATGCTCACGTGACAAGGTCATGTGACCCCTCATTTGAAAGCGCTCCTTAAATCAAGACGATTGATGTAAGTGTCATGTTTGTAGGTCATTCCTATCGTCCGCTAGACGTCTTTTAAAATTGACCCTTCGTGACTAACTATAATCAGCCCATGTTAGATCAAATCTCTTAACATGTAAATTTTAACTGATTTTTTTTAAAATCTGTAAGATTAACACTCAAGTGTCCTGAAACTTAAGTATGTTGTCAAACTAGTCTAAACTAGACGCACTAGTCTTGTAATAATAATAATAATAATTAATATACTTATACTATCCTATTCATAATGATAATGAAACTCTCAACTCCACATTGAAGTATCAGTTAGAACCATGTGTGGCATTATGACGTTTAGCTTTGAAATCTCGTGCAGTGGCCTAGTTCCAAAGCTATACGCAACGTAAAATGGAGTTATTTGTCTGTTGCTACGAACAACGTTTAAACGTTGTTACTGAAAACGCGGTACTTAGCATCTGTTTCATCGAAATGTCTAAAAGAAGCGTTAATGCTTTATACTACACTGCTATGCTGTGAATTTTAGTTTAAAAGGGCGTAAAATGGAATTATTTTTTCCTCCGCAGAATCCTCCGCGACAGGCCATTTGTAGTTAGTTATTTCTGGAGGTTAACCACAAAAATGGCCATAACATATGCTATGAACATAGTAGAAAGATGAAAATTATGTCATTGGAAAGACCGTTTTTAGCTCTTTCAAATGACATATCACGTGATGGCGCAAATTCCTGAAAATAAGTCCGAACTTCACTTTCTAAATTTTGACGTACGTTAAACGTTAGGTCACAGGGTCATGTGACCCATCATTTGAAAGCTCTAACGATTTCCTCTCAAATGACGTCAAAATTATTATTGTACCACTACCATATCAAAAGTTATGGCCCCTGAAAATTTTCATAAAAGGGACTGATTGAACAGATCACACCATGAGTGATCAAATCTCTGAGCAATTGAATTTTGGCAAAAATTTTAAAAAATTTTGTTAATTTTTTAATAATGCAACATAAAACAAATTAAACTAAGATAAATACGATAGTCTAACTAGTCTAAACTAGACGCACTAGACTTGTAATAATAATAATAATAATAATAACGGACATGACAGATACAAAAGGGTTGCTTTTTGTTGCTTCGCAACTAGTCGGCAACCCAACTAGTCGGGTGGCTACAACGGGTTGCCGACAGTGGGTAGAGGACCCTCTATTCTAAGCAGAGGACCCTCTATTCTAGGCAGAGGACCCTCCATTATAGGCAAAAGATTGTATATCTTTGGTAAAAAAACCCGATATTTATGTTCAGAGACCCTAATTGCCCACATTAACCCCAAAATCTCAATTTCGAAAATTTCACCCTTTAGTACACTGAGGGGGCCGTAGGGGGGTCCAGGAGGGTCCTAGGCAAAAATAAACCTTTGATTCGTGTTCCGGGGCTAAAATCACCCCTAGAGACACGAAAATCCCAAATTCGAAAATTTGACCCCTGAGGACCCCCTAGGGGGGGTACCATGGGGGGTCATAGGAAGGTCCAGGGAGCTCCTAGGCAAAAATAAAACTTGGATTCGTGTTCAGAGGCTCAAATTACCCCTAAAAACACCAAAATCTCGATTTCGAAAATTTGACCCCTAAGGGTCCCCCTAGGGGAGTACTCTGGGGGGGTCATAGGGGGGTCCAGGGGGGTCCTGGGTAAAAAACAACCCCAGATTCGTGTTCAGGGGCCAAAACTACCCCTAGAGACAAGTTTTTGTCAAAATTCTTGAAAAAAAATTTTTCAAGTTCACAAGGGTCCCCCCCTTGTGTTTCATCGTTTTCGGGGGTCACCTGACCGGCCCCCCGTGGGGTCAGGGGGTCACCAAGGTTGGGGGCACAACTACTCATAATGGGGGTCCTCCCACTAAAGTTTGGGACCAATCTCCCCAGTAACTCCAGAGAAAAACGAGTAACAAGCTTTTGCTAACAGGAAAAAACAACAAAAAAAAACAACAAAAATCGCCAGTAGGCCACAACGGGTTGCCCACCGGTAAGGGACCCTCTATTCTAGGCAGAAGACCCTCTATTCTACGCAGAGGACACTCTATTCTAGGCAGGCGACCCTCTATTCTAGGTAGAGGACCCTCTATTCTAAGCAGAGGACCCTCTATTCTAGGTAGAGGACCCTCTATTTCTAGCAGAAAACCCTCTAAAGGCAGAGAACCTAGTGTTCGAAGCAGAAAATCATCCATTCTCGGTAAAGAACCCTGTAGTCTAAGCGGAAGACCCTCTATTCTAGGCGGAGAACCTTCTATTCTAGTCAGAGGACCCTCTATTCTAGTCAGAGGACTCTCCATTCTAGGCAGAGGACCGTCCATTATAGGCAAAAGATCGTCTATTTTCGGTAAAAAACCTGATATTTATGTTCAGGGACCCAAATAACCCACAAAAACCCCAAAATTTCAGGTTCGAAAATTTGAACCCTTAGAAGGGGGTACCCTGAGTGGGTCCTAGGGGGTCCAGGATGGTCCTAGGCAAAAACGAACCTTGGATTCGTGTTCATGGGCTCAAATTACCCCTAAAAACACCAAAATTACAATTTCGAAAATTTGACCCCTGAGGGCCCCCTAGGGAGGAGGGGTACCCTGAGCCGGCCGTATGGGGGTCCAGGGAGGTTCTAGGCAAAAATAAACCTTGGATGCGTGTTCAGGGGCCCAAATTACCCCTAAAAACACCAAAATCTCAATTTCGAAAATTTGACCCGTTAGGACCCCCTAGGAGGGGGGTACCCTGAGGGGATCATAAGGGTACCCAGCAAGCTCCTAGACAAAAATTGACTCCAGATTCGTGTTCAGGGCTCTAAATTACCCCTAAAAACACCAAAATCTCAAATTCGAAAATTTGACCCCCGAGGACCCCCTAGGAAAGAGGGTACCCTAAGGGGGTCATAGGGGGGTCCAGGGGGGTCCTAGGTAAAAAATAACCCCAGATTCGTGTTCAGGGGCCAAAACTACCCCTAGAGACACGAAAATCCCAAATTCGAAAATTTGACCCCTGAGGACCCCCTAGGGGGGGGGTACCATGGGGGGGTCATAGGAAAGTCCAGGGAGGTCCTAGGCAAAAATAAAACTTGGATTCGTGTTCAGAGGCTCAAATTACCCCTAAAAACACCAAAATCTCGATTTCGAAAATTTGACCCCTAAGGGTCCCCCTAAGGGAGTACCCTGGGGGGGTCATAGGCGGGTCCAGGGGGGTCCTGGGTACAAAACAACCCCAGATTCGTGTTCAGGGGCCAAAACTACCCCTAGAGACAAGTTTTTGTCAAAATTCTTGAAAAAAAATTTTTCAAGTTCACAAGGGTCCCCTTCTTGTGTTTCATCGTTTTCGGGGGTCACGTGACCGGCCCCCCGTGGGGTCAGGGGGTCACCAAGGTTGGGGGCACAACTACTCATAAGGGGGGTCCCCCCACTAAAGTTTGGGACCAATCTCCCCAGTAACTCCAGAGAAAAACGAGTAACAAACTTTTGCTAACAGGAAAAAACACCAAAAAAAAACAACAAAAATCGCCAGTAGGCCACAACGGGTTGCCCACCGGTAAGGGACCCTCTATTCTAGGCAGAAGACCCTCTATTCTACGCAGAGGACACTCTATTCTAGGCAGGCGACCCTCTATTCTAGGTAGAGGACCCTCTATTCTAAGCAGAGGACCCTCTATTCTAGGTAGAGGACCCTCTATTTCTAGCAGAAAACCCTCTAAAGGCAGAGAACCTAGTGTTCGAAGCAGAAAATCATCCATTCTCGGTAAAGAACCCTGTAGTCTAAGCGGAAGACCCTCTATTCTAGGCGGAGAACCTTCTATTCTAGTCAGAGGACCCTCTATTCTAGTCAGAGGACTCTCCATTCTAGGCAGAGGACCGTCCATTATAGGCAAAAGATCGTCTATTTTCGGTAAAAAACCTGATATTTATGTTCAGGGACCCAAATAACCCACAAAAACTCCAAAATTTCAGGTTCGAAAATTTGAACCCTTAGAAGGGGGTACCCTGAGTGGGTCCTAGGGGGTCCAGGATGGTCCTAGGCAAAAACGAACCTTGGATTCGTGTTCATGGGCTCAAATTACCCCTAAAAACACCAAAATCACAATTTCGAAAATTTGACCCCTGAGGGCCCCCTAGGGAGGAGGGGTACCCTGAGCCGGCCGTATGGGGGTCCAGGGAGGTTCTAGGCAAAAATAAACCTTGGATGCGTGTTCAGGGGCCCAAATTACCCCTAAAAACACCAAAATCTCAATTTCGAAAATTTGACCCGTTAGGACCCCCTAGGAGGGGGGTACCCTGAGGGGATCATAGGGGTACCCAGCAAGCTCCTAGACAAAAATTGACTCCAGATTCGTGTTCAGGGCTCTAAATTACCCCTAAAAACACCAAAATCTCAAATTCGAAAATTTGACCCCCGAGGACCCCCTAGGAAAGAGGGTACCCTAAGGGGGTCATAGGGGGGTCCAGGGGGGTCCTGGGTAAAAAATAACCCCAGATTCGTGTTCAGGGGCCCAAATTACCCCTAAAAACACCAAAATATCAATTTCGAAAATTTGACCCCCGAGGACCCCCTAGGGGGGGTACCCTAAGGGGGTCATAGGGGGGTCCAGGGGGGTCCTAGGTAAAAAATAACCCCAGATTCGTGTTCAGGGGCCAAAACTACCCCTAGAGACAGTTTTTTGTCCAAATCCTTGAAAAAAAATTTTTCAAGTTCACAAGGGTCCCCCCTTGTGTTCCATCGTTTTCGGGGGTCACGTGACCCGGCCCCCCGTTGGGTCAGGGGGTCACCACGGTGGGGGGCAAAACTACTCATAGGGGGGGTCCCCCCACCAAAGTGTGGGACCAATCCCCCCAGTAACTTCAGAGAAAAACGAGTAACAAACTTTTGCTAACAGGAAAAAAAACAAAAACAACAACAAAAATCGCCAGTAGGCCACAACGGGTTGCCGACCGGTAAGGGACCCTTTATTCTAGGCAAGGGACCCTCTATTCTAGGCAGAGGACCCTCTATTCTAAGCAGTGGACCCTCTATTTTAGGTAGATGACCCTCTATTCTAAGCAAAGGACCCTCTATTCTAGGTAGAAAACCCTCTATTTTAAGCAGAAAACCCTCTCAAGGCAGAGAACCTAGTGTTCTAGTCAGAAAATCATCCATTCTCGGTCAAAGACAATCTAGTCTAGGCGGAAAACCCTCTATTCTAGGCAGAAGACCCTCTATTCTAGGCAGAGGACCCTCTATTCTAAGCAGAGGACCCTCCGTTCTAGGCAGAGGACCGTCCATTATAGGCAAAAGATCGTCTATTTTCGGTAAAAAACCTGATATTTATGTTCAGAAACCCAAATTACCCACAAAAACCCCAAAATTTCAATTTCGAAAACTTGAACCCTTAGAAGGGGGTACCCTGAGTGGGTCCTAGGGGGTCCAGGAAGATCCTAGGCAAAAACGAACCTTGGATTCGTGTTCAGGGGCTCAAATTACCCTTAAAAACATAAAAATCTCAATTTCAAAAATTTGACCCCTGAGGGCCCCCTAGGGAGGAGGGGTACCCTGAGGGGGCCGTATGGGGGTCCAGGGAGGTTCTAGGCAAAAATAAAGCTTGGATTCGTGTTCAGGGGCCCAAATTACCCCTAAAAACACCAAAATCTCAATTTCGAAAATTTGACCCCTTAGGACCCCCTAGGAGGGGGGTACCCTGAGGGGATCATAGGGGTACCCAGGAAGCTCCTAGACAAAAAGTGACTCCAGATTCGTGTTCAGGGGCTCAAATTACCCCTAAAAACACCAAAATCTCAAATTCGAAAATTTGACCCCCGAGGACCCCCTAGGGGGGGGGGTACCCTAAGGGGGTCATAGGGGGGTCCAGGGGGGTCCTGAGTAAAAAACAGCCCCAGATTTGTGTTCAGGGGCCCAAATTACCCCTAAAAACACCAAAACCTCAAATTCGAAAATTTGACCCCCGAGGACCCCCTAGGGGGGGTACCCTAAGGGGGTCATAGGGGGGTCCAGGGTAAAAAATAACCCCAGATTCGTGTTCAGGGGCCAAAACTACCCCTAGAGACAGTTTTTTGTCCAATTTCTTGAAAAAAATTTTTTCAAGTTCACAAGGGTCCCCCCTTGTGTTCCATCGTTTTCGGGGGTCATTTTGAGGACCCTGAGGACCCCCTCATTTTGAGGGTCACGTGATCCGGCCCCCCGAGGGGCCACGAGTCCATCAAGTTGGGGGGCACAAGCACTTAAGGGGGGGACCCTTCCACCAAAGTTTGGTCAATATCCATAAACCATTGCATACGAAAAAGTGGCAACATAAGAAGCCAAAGGATTAATATTAATAATAATATTAATAATTAATTGTATTATACTATCCTTATTTTCATGAAAAACATAATAACGATCATCCTTTTGGAACGGCAAATGGTAGAAACTTTATTTTTGCACCACTAGATGCGCAACAAAATTATGCCATTGCACGGCTTTTTAATTTTAAAAAATTTCAATTAACGTTAGTTTTACGCGTTATCAACGCTTTAAAGATAATATCAGTCCATTACAATTATTTTGAAAAAGATTTGATGCACTACTAGCATCGTAGTCACAAGTTCAATGTTTACATTTAGCAAGTACACGTGTACTTGCTCAATGTAAACATTGAACTTGTGAGTACGATGCTAGTAGTGCATTAAATCTTTTTCAAAAACTTTTTCGCAATATTACATAAGACGAAGTCGCTTCGCAAAAACTCACATGGAAAAATTTTTATCACTATTAAATGACTTTATACTGTGCATCTGGTCAACCTAGTCTAAACTAGACGCACTAGACTTGTTAATATACTTATACTATCCTATTCATAATGATAATGAAACTCAACTTCACATTGAAGTATCAATTAGAACCATGTGTGGCATTATGACGTTTATTTTTCGAATCTCGGGCAGTCGCTTGGTTCCAAAGTTATACGCAGCGTAAAATGAAGTTATTTGTCTGTTGCCAACAAATACGTTTAAACGTTGTTACTGACAACGCGGTACTTAGCATCTGTTTCATTAAAATGTCTAAAAGAAGCGTTAATGCTTCATACTACACTGCTATGCTGTGAATTTGAGTTTAAAAGGGCGTAAAGTGGAGTAATTTTTTCCTCCGCAGAATCCTCCGCGACAGGCCATTTGCAGTTAGTCATTTCTGGAGGTTAACCACAAAAATGGCCACAACTTATGCTATGAACATCGTAGAAAGATGAAAATTATGTCATTGGAAAGACCGTTTTAGCCCTTTCAAATGACATATCACGTGATGGCTCAACTTTCTGAAAATAAATCCAAATTTTACTTTATAAGTTTTGACGTACGTTAAACGTTACGTCACAGGGTCATGTGACCCATCATTTGAAAGCTCTAACAATTTCCTCTCCAATGACGTTTAAATTATTATTGTACCACTAACGTGTAAAAAGTTATGGCCCCTGAAAAGTTTTCCTAAAAGGGGCTGGTTGTACAGATCACCCCATGGTTGATCAAATCCCAAAACAATTGAATTTGGGCAAAAATTTAAAAATTTTTTGCTAATTTTTTTAAAAAATGGAACATAAAATAGACTTAACTAAGATAAATACGACATGGTCGAACTAGTCTAAACTAGACGCACTAGACTTGTAATAATAATAATTAATATATATACACTATCCTAATCATAATGATAATGGAAGTCTGGACAAACGATACCCAGAATTTGAAAGAACTATACTTGTTATCCAGACGTTTACCTTTCATTTCGCATGTACTCGTCTGGTTCCCAAGTTATACGTCACGTAAAGCAAAGTTATTTTTTTGTTGCATCCAGCAGCGTCTAATACGATGCTAATGAAAACACAGTACTTATTATCGGGTCCATCTAAAGATGTAAAAGAAACGTCAACGCTTCGTCTTACTGCACTATGCTGTGATTATCTCTTAACAAGGGCGTAAATTGGAGTTATTTTTACTCCGCGAATCCTCCGCGACTGACCACTCTTCGTAGTCAGTTATTTTTTAGGTTAATCAGAAAAAGGGTCGTAACTTTCGCTATGAGTGTCGTAGGATCATAAAAATAGGGTCACGTGAAAGACAAATTCTGGCACTTTCAAATGATATGTTACATGAAGGCGTAATACCCAAAAACACGTCGAAATTTTGAATAATAATTTTTGACGCACGTTTAACGTTACGTCACGACGACATGTCACCCATCATTTTAAAGCTTTTGCTAAAAAATGATGCTAAAATTATTGCCGTACCACTACGGTGTCAAGAGTTATGCCCCTTAAACCCCTTGCTAAAAAGGACTGACTACGTAGATCACACCATGTGTGATCAAATCTCACTGTCGGTACCCTAATGCTAAAATTACAAAAAATTGAAATTTCTTAATGTTATTAAAAACATGA